>JAVTVY010014477.1:5000-61906 GCA_036873755.1 Hanleya hanleyi | reverse complement strand
CCCATGCGACTCGCATTTTACAGTATGCCACCGTGGTGAATTCATTCGCGGGTTACCGAGCAGTGGTCCGGTCCATGTTTGCAGATGGCGACGACAACGAGGGACGACGCCCGATCCTGAACGAGTTCACAGAAGCGGTCCTCCACAGAGTGCACTCGATGGAGAGGCGTGCCATCACTCACCACTACTGGACTATGACAGCCATCCCTGATGCTCGCGCTATGGACCAGGAGCGCTCACGCCGGAACCAGCGCCGGCTGGTTGGCCTCATACTAGTCTGTGCCCTATTCACCCTGGCGCTGTGGTATTGACACTATAAATACGAGGGATGAGACAGAGTGTGTGTCATTCTCCCTTCGACATTTAGAGCAAGCATGTCAACCTATCTACGAGCCATCCTGCCTCTTACACCCAGTGTGAGGTTATACGTGTATCAAGATAAAGTCATCCTCGTGAAAGACGATGAAGCGATTTACTGGACGCCCGCTGAGATGCTATCGAATACGGTGACGCTACAGCGTGATGGCTGGACTAAATTTAAACGGGTGTTGAGCGGTGAGTTGGACGGAGACCTCATCCACCTGGACAATGCCATCTACGTATATTCCGACCCGCCCGTCCACATACACCTGGGCCGCTACCAAGAGCCTACGCGAAGTATCCTCCTAAGCCCCTCTGTGTGGTCAGCCTTGGAGAAAGTAGTGCCTATTGTGGACCAGTTGTTTACACCGGACGACCGATCACCCGGCCAATTGGCATGGGCTCGTGCTATGGAGGACGCCCTGGCTGAACCCCATGAACAACTACATGAACCCGACGACGATGCCATTGATTACCCCGCTAGACTCAGTCAGCCCAATGACATGACCACCTGATCCTTTGATCTCACGCGGTTCTCCCTATAAATACGAGAGACAGTGAAATCTGGTACCATTCACGTACTGACCATGACGGAGCATATAGTACTGGCGTATTTCAGCTTGACCCCGAGGTTTTCCTGCACGTGTATGCGGATAAGGTCGATATCATGGAGGAGGTGGTGGGAGACACGGACCCTACACAACCGTGCCCGGCTCACATTCGTCTGTCCCGGGAGGGCTGGACCAAATTCCAACGGGTGTTGTCTGGTGAACTGGACGGCGACCTCATCCACTTGTGTCACGATGTGTACATCCGACGCGGCCCTTTCTTTGCTCAATTGGCTCGGCTAGATGGAGGTACAGTGCATTTTACCCTTCACCCTGATCTATGGTCTGCATTGGAAGATGCTGTGGTGGATGTGGATGAAGTGCTTATCAAGCGGTCATCAGACGAGTTGGACTGGTCATTGACCATGGCCACTGTGGAAGTCCACGAAGAAAATCAGAAAGAAACTCAGGCCCAAGATATACCCGTTATAAATAAACGATAGAGCCAGGGTCCATCATCATTTTGTCACCATGAAGCGCTGGGAGAAGGTGTTGGATAACTTATACTCCGGCGGCCTATAGTGCATTGTCGGCTCTCTATCGAGCGGCCAAACCCCAGGGGATACAACGTGCCCAAGTCCGAGATTGGTTAAGAAGACAAGACACCTATACCTTACATCGATCTGTCCGTCGCCATTTTCTACGGAACCGGGTCATCGTGGGAGGAATAGATGCCCAGTGGCAAGCGGATTTGGTGGATATGAGCGCCTTGGCCAAACACAACGATGAGAATCGGTATATCTTGACGTGCATCGATATCCTATCCAAGTATGCGTGGGTGGTACCCATCCGGACGAAAACGGGGGAAAATCTCATAGCGGCGTTCAAAGACATCTTCAAGACCGGGCGCAAACCTTTGTATTTGCAAACCGACGAAGGCACGGAATTCCTCAACAGACCGTTCCAAGCCTTCTCAAGAAACAGAAGGTGTTTTTCTTTTCTATATGAGATAATAAAGCCTACCCAGTGGTTTGAGTTACTTGTTGCATGGGAAGAAAACACTTTCTAAGAAACAGAAAGTGTTTTTTCTTCCATACGTACAACGAGACCAAGGCTTCCGTGGTGGAGAGGTTCAACAGGACATTCAAAGGCCGCATGTATAAATATTTCACCTATAAGAATACAAGGCGGTACATCGATGTTCTCCCGAAACTGGTGAGGGGTTACAATCGAGCCTATCATCGAAGTATAGAGAGCCCCCATTACCGTGACCCAACGCAATGAAGCCCAAGTCCGGCGTGTCTTGTACCCCAGGCCATCGCAGCGAACGACGAAGGCGGTGTACAAGGTCGGGGACCCTGTACGGATCAGTAAAGTCAAGGGCAAGTTCGAGAAAAGTTACTTGCCCAACTGGAGCGATGAGCACTTCCTGATTAAACGGCGCCTACCCCGACAGCGACGAGTCTATGAACTGGAAGATCTCCAAGGGGAAACGTTGCTGGGGACGTTTACGACACGGAATTACAGCCTGTTGTAAAAACACAGCAAGACTACTACACGGTGGAGCAGATTTTGAAAACGGAACGTCGACGTGGCAAACTGTTTCATTTCGTGAAATGGCAAGGCTGGCCCAGTTCCTTCAATTCCTGGGTCGCGGCCAACCAGTTGAAACGACTATAAAACCAGACACCACTGCCGTCCTCCTTCATTCCACATCCGACCACAGTGCTATGGACCAACAGCAGCTGCCTCTGAAGACAGCGTTTCGCAAAACGCGCAAAGCGCAAGTGGTCTTTGGGGTGCTATTGCTAACCCTGCTGAGTGTGTTGTACGGAGGTGTGTTTTACGACGTAGCCTATGTCAGCACGTTACTTAACCAACTGAGAACACCAGGCACCAGCGAAACGGGTCTACAGAGAGCACCAGTCGTATCCAGCCCAGTCACCACCACCACCACACCCCGCGTACAAGCCACGTCGAGCTCTACACCTACACCAAGTACGCCCACTACGTCTGAACACCCACCGGATTTCATCCCTCACAGTGAACCGACGAACCACGTTGTACCCATCACCACCATCATCATCCCTGAACGTGAACAGACAACGACGACCGACGTTGTACCCGCCACCACTCCAGTTCACTCGTACGAAATTTACAAGAGCGGGTTACCACGACAACGGATACACCTCAAACCATGGACCCTGGGTGGCAGCATCCCTTCACTTGCGTCATCGCAGGACAGACGGGCTCCGGCAAAACGCACTTCGTCAGGAAGCTCCTTCAACACGCCGACAGCATGATCACTCCACCCATTGCCCGAGTCGTGTGGTGTTACGGAGAATTGCAGGAAGCGTATGCAGCAATGCCCCACATCACGTTCGTGGAAGGCCTACCCAACCTGGCCGATTTGGAACCCGACACCTTGGTGGTTCTGGATGATCTCATGGCGGAGACGGATGAACGGGTCACCCAACTCTTTACCAAAGGCAGCCATCATCGACGGCTCAGCATCATCTACATTGTGCAGAATCTGTTCAGTAAAAACAAAGAACATCGGAATATCAGCTTAAATGCCCACTACCTGGTGGTCTTCAAAACCCGAGAGATACCACTCAACTGCTGCACCTGGCGAGACAGATGTATCCCGGCCGCACACCGTTTGCGTTGGAAGCCTTCAAAGATGCCACAACCCCTCAGCACGGGTATATGCTCTTCGACCTCAAGCAAGCCACCCCGACCACCTTCGACTACGCACCGGCATCTTTCCCGGAGAGACCCACCACGTGTACATGCAAAAATAATGTAACCACATCCACAGTGGCGCCCCCAGCTGGGGTCTGTGTGTTTGATGATGGGGAATAATAAAAAGAATGAATACGACAGCAGGGTTGACTTTGTCTGTGAGGTGGATAAAAAGAGCAGCGTTGTGGGTTCTAGCATTAGTTGTACAGGATGTCTGCGCGAGTACGGAAGCACGCTCCCACGCTCCGTGTATTGAAGACGGCCCCACCGAGTTCGTCCGAACCATTGTACGCGGTGCGGACCCTGGCCTTGTACGCTGTCTGTGCGAGATCGGGTACAACCTGTTAAAAGGCAACGTACCACTGACTCTGGCTCAGAAGACCAAGTTGGCCAAGCATAAGACAGGTCTCCGAACCCTAGTCCACAAGCGGGTCCCTCAAACACAAAAGAAAAAGGTGTTACAGAAAGGCGGCTCTCTCGGGGCCATCTTAGCACCGTTGGCCGCTTCCGTGTTGGGTCCAGTATTGGGTGGACTCTTCGGCCGACAATGAACCACACGAAAAAAATGGTTCTCGTCGAACCACGATTCCTTAAAACCTCCAATCGCCCTACCCTGTCCCACCTACGGTGAAGACCATAAACACCCTCGATGGAGAGATGCAACAGATCTTACAGAGACCGGGGTTAAGCGACAGTGAGAAAGTACAATGGTACAATGAGACGCTTCAACGGTACATGACGTTCATGGACCAATACAAAACCCTGTCTACCCCAGCAACAGCACCACCACCACCACCACCACCACCACCACCACGTGACAGACCGCTGACCTCAGCACCGCCCCAACAGCCGGGTCAGGTAGCCTCCACAGCCCCACAGTGGGTGGAAGACGAAGTGCTGAAGAGTGTACCTGCCTCGTTCAAGAAACAAGCTGGCCTGGAATTACAACGGATGAAACAGAATCCTAACATGACTTGGAATGATAAAGGCGAACTCCTGGTACAGAATCAGGTGGTCCCCGGCACCCACATGACGGATTTAGTGAATGACCTGATGCGTAAACGCAGGTCGCACACGGATCCTCGAGGATGGGAGGTCTTTGCTCAAGGCTTGAAAGACATGCATGTACCACAGGAATTGGTGGGGAACCCCCACCGCTGGGCCTTTATGCAGCAAACCCAGCAATCGCCGAGTGGCCCACTACCTTCTTGGGAATCCGAATGGGAACCGGAGTCACCCCCCAAAACACCACCACAACGGACACCTTCTTTTCGCGCCTATAAAAAAACACCCTTGATCAAGACACCCCACATCTCCAGAGCCGTGACACGTAGCAAGTCAACGCGACGAACACGACGCCGCACACAACCGCCCAAGGCCTGGAAGACCTATTAAAACCAACAGCAGCAGCAGGACAGCTCAGTCGCCATGTTTTACCTGATCCTACCCAGTAACAGTTCGCTGGATGTGTTTCCTGACAACACCGTGGCCAAGTACGTCACCCAGTTACCACAACCGTTACATTTACCTGGCCGGTGGGAATGTGCCCTCGTGGATATCCAATACCCTTACTCGTGGTACAACGTGCGAGCCAATGAAGTGTGGTACGAGGTCACCTACGAAGGCAAAAACACCCGACTCACCCTGCCCGAAGGCCAATACGATACCCCCAAACAGTTCATGGGTGGGCTGTCAAGACTGATGCATGATAAGGCGCTACGGGGGGTGACGGATAGTGCAACACGCCTGATAGCCTTGCGCTTCAAGAAAAACGTGTTCTTCGATGTCAACGTACACAACGACAAGGCACAGCTTACCGTCACCGATACCGTGAATGTGAAACTCAGTCCTACACTACAGCAAATGCTGGGTTTCGATCTACAGACGTTCGCTGGTCCCTCCCAACACCATGGCGAGATGCCGATGGATATGAAGTCGGGTATGCACGGACTCTACGTCTACTCGGACGTGGTGGACAACCACATCGTGGGCGATATCAACACACCTCTGTTACGGGTGGTCCCCATTAAAAAGAAGTATGGAGGTCAAGTCACCCACAGTTTCACCCACATGCTCTACTTGCCCGTACGACAAACTGACATCAACACGATCACGGTGGATATAAGAGATGACACGGGACGACCGGTGGCATTCGAACGAGGAAAAGTGGTGCTGACACTTCATTTTCGACAAGCACGTGCTCCCCACTTTGCATAATGAAAGTACCTTACGAGTGCGATGCACGCAGCTATGCCGACTATTATTCCCAACAGGCCGGGGGTGGCTTTCCAGTCTTTAGCGGTGCACGCATGCAACGAGGACATGGTCTGGGGAACATACTCGGCAGCATTGTGAAAACGTTCCTGCCCTTGGTGACGCGTGGGGTGAAAGCAATCGGCAAACAAGCGGTACGCAGTGGACTGCAAGTGGCCGGTGATGTGTTGGGGGGTACGGCACCCCGACAAGCCTTGAAACGGCGGGCCAAAGAAGCGGGAGGCGTCTTGGTGGCCAAAGCACAACGCACCGTTGGGAATAAAAGAGCTGCCCCACCGAGACCACGCACCAGTCGACGACCGACCCAGCGACGACGCACATCCAAGAAGACAAAGGATATCTTTTCTTAAAACATGTCCTTAATCCACGCCGAGTCCTGCCCCTCCACCAACAGTGAATTTGATTTGTGGACCGTGCCGCCCACACAGACCAGTGTCGAACAAGGATTATGGGTGGAGCATCTCCCGCTCTCCAGCATCAACGAAACCGGGCCCATCGAGTTCACCATCAGTAATGCGGATACGGCCTATGTGGATTTAGCCCATACTACTTGTATGTGAAAGCCAAGGTGGTCAGTGGGGATGGCACCAGAATCGTCCAAGCTGCAACGGTGGGCCCGACGAATCTCTGGCTGCACTCGATGTTTCAGCAGGTGGATATTTTTCTCAGCGACAAACTCATCAGTGACTCCACCAACACGTACCCCTATCGAGCCTACATCGAGACACTGTTGTCGTATGGCCGAGAGGCTAAAAAATCTCAGCTGACAACCGCTTTATTCTACAGGGACACGGCCGAGCACATGGACACGGCGGACAATGGGGGATATAACAAACGGAAGGCTTTCACTGCGAACAGTGCCTCGGTGGATATGATGGGTCGACTGCGTGCAGACATGTTCATGCAAGACCGGTACCTCTTGAACAAGATCCCCATCAAAATCCGACTGATACGGGCGCCTCCGACCTTCGCCTTAATGGCCACTAACGTAGAGGGGCATGCAGCGGACTATAAGATTGTCATCCAAGACGCAGTCCTGTATGTCCGAAAAGTGAAACCGAATCCAGCCGTTCAATTGGGACACATGAAAGCCTTGGAAACAAAACCAGCCCAGTACCCTATCCGACGTGTGCAAACCAAAGTGTTCTCTGTGCCTGCTGGAAATATGGGCGCCAACAAAGAAAACCTGTTCCTGGGGGAACTACCCAAGCGATTGATCCTGGCCTGTGTGGAAAATACCAGTTTCAGCGGAGCCTACCCAGAGAATCCGTTTGACTTTAAACATTTCGGCATAAATTTTGTGGCCCTGCATGTGGATGGACAACAGGTGCCAGCCACGGCCTTAACCCCGAACTTTGGGCGGAGGAATTTCATTCGAGCCTATCAGAGCCTGTTTACAGCCACCGGTCAAATAAACCAGGACGAAGGGAATATGATCAGTCGGGAGGACTACGCGAACGGATACACGTTGTTCTGTTTCGATCTGACCCCCACCTTAGAGAACGACCATCAGCTGGCCCTGACCAAGCAAGGCAATTTACGGTTGGAAATCCACTTTGCACGAGCCCTGGCGACCACCGTCAATGTGATCTGCTACGCCGAGTTTGACAACATCATTCAAGTGGACAAGGCGCGCAACGTCCTGTGTGACTTCTCCACCTAACATGGATACAGACCAGATAACCACCGTGCTGGAGAATGACCCAGAGACACGTAGGGTCTTTCAAGGGGTGTTCGCCCGAGATGTGTTTCCATTAGACCGTATGTATCCGGCTGCTTACGTTCTCAACACGGACCCGATGGATCGACCCGGTGAACACTGGGTGGCCGTGTACTTGACAGAACAGCAGGGCGAATACTTTGACCCGTACGGTCTGCCACCCCTCCATCCCGATTTAACAGACTTCATGGATCAAGGCACAGAGACGTGGTGTTGGAACAGTCAAACGTTGCAAAGCCTGACCAGTGGCGTGTGCGGACAATATTGCTTGTTTTACCTGTACCATCGATGCCGGGGAAGACCCTTATCTACTATCGTACAGATGTTTGACGAGTACCCTCAGGCCGAGGACCGCGATGTACTCGTCTGTGACTGGGCCGCCCATCATTTCAATGTACAAGCCCCGTTCTGGGCTTAAGTTAATGACAAGCCCCTTGTTCTGGGCTTCAATGTACAAGCCCCTTGTTCTGGGCTTCAGTTAATGACAAGCCCCTTGTTCTGGGCTTCAGTTAATGACAAGCCCCTTGTTCTGGGCTTGAGTTTTCACGTGGTTGTTCTCACGTTGTTGTTGTTCACTGAATAAAAAAAAAAAATGAGATCTCACCAAAAAACCCTGTCTTGTGTGTTTTATTCCTAATGCATCAATGCCCAATGTGGAGATTCAGTCAAACTGAAATCAGTGGTGTAGGATGGGGCCAAAATGTAACCCATCAAGTTTAGAATGCAAGAGCACTATAGTAAAAAATAGAGAGCCAATGAAATCAGCCTACAGACCAAGTACGTGTTTTAGTCTAGGTTTGGAGCGGGCATTTCATTGAGGTACGTGTATACGGTGAGTGAAGAGACTCGTCCAACACGTATAGATTATGTTGATGACTATAAGTTCTAGGTAACCCATCAAGGTTAGAATGCAAGAGCACTATAGTAAAAATAGAGAGCCAATGAAATCAGCCTACAGACCAAGTACGTGTCTTTGGTCTAGGTTTGGAGCGGGCATTTCATTGAGGTACGTGTATACGGTGAGTGAAGAGACTCGTCCAACACGTATAGATTATGGCTATAAGTTCTAGGTAACCCATCAAGGTTAGAATGCAAGAGCACTATAGTAAAAATAGAGAGCCAATGAAATCAGCCTACAGACCAAGTACGTGTCTTTGGTCTAGGTTTGGAGCGGGCATTTCATTGAGGTACGTGTATACGGTGAGTGAAGAGACTCGTCCAACACGTATAGATTTATGACTATAAGTTCTAGGTAACCCATCAAGGTTAGAATGCAAGAGCACTATAGTAAAAATAGAGAGCCAATGAAATCAGCCTACAGACCAAGTACGTGTCTTTGGTCTAGGTTTGGAGCGGGCATTTCATTGAGGTACGTGTATACGGTGAGTGAAAAGACTCGTCCAACACGTATAGATTATGATGATGACTATAAGTTCTAGGTAACCCATCAAGGTTAGAATGCAAGAGCACTATAGTAAAAATAGAGAGCCAATGAAATCAGCCTACAGACCAAGTACGTGTCTTTGGTCTAGGTTTGGAGCGGGCATTTCATTGAGGTACGTGTATACGGTGAGTGAAGAGACTCGTCCAACACGTATAGATTATGACTATAAGTTCTATGAGCATAATGCATGAAAGTGGCTTTGAACACCGTATTAGCCAATCAGTGGCCTAGAATGGAGCCAAAGGTAACCCATCCATGTCCAGAAAAACATTACCCGGGTGTACAAGAACCCAGATGTAGGCGCGGACGTCAGCGAAAGCACACCGTGAATACCCCAATTCGATTGGCTGATTGTTCGATCGCTGATTGGTTCTTTTTCTCGACCGCTGATTGGCTCTTTTTCTCGACCGCTGATTGGTCCAAATGGAACTGCCCATCTTTCCCAGGTTCATCTAGAATCCCCCTTTTTGTGCTCAAGCTCTGACTATAGCGATGCCGCAACATTGTCTCATTGGACATTGGACCGTCTGACCTGGAGGTGACGCTTTGACCTTTTGACCCGCGTCCGCGCGCGCGCGCACTGCCGGGGATGACGCGGGATGACGCGCGCGCTGCGGGGCGCTGGGGCGGGAAAACACCCCGGCGGTTGAACATTGGAACTCTTGTGGGTTTGGAGGATGAACATACGGACGTCTAAGGGAAAAAATTGGAACTCTTCTATGTTTGGAGGTAGTGTTTAGTGAAAACCCGGAAGTGACGTGACAACCCACGTGACCTGCGTATATACTCCTGTAAAATAGAGCCGATTTTATTTCTTTGGAAGGGGCAAGGTCAATAGGACTTGCGCTTTTTATACTACTAAACTGTGAAGTAGATTACATCTTACATAGGCCTTAAGGCCGTGATATGCATATGAAGTATTCTGGGGCATGGTCAGTACTTTCCAATTTTCCCTTCGTCTACTACTCGCCGATTTTTTTTGATTTTTTTATTATTTATTTATTTATTTATTTATTTAGTTATTTATTTATTTCCTCGAGAGCTTTAAAATAAGACCTCACTCTACCCCATCGGGCCACTAGTGCTCCACCTAGACTCCAACATGTCCACCCGTATGGATTGATACATACTAATATCCCAGTATATGAGTGTATATGGGTCTATATGGATCTATATACAAGCCTACGCGGTACTTTCAAATTTTTTTCCATCGTATTCTACATGATCAACCTCATAGCTCATAGTAAAAGCCATAAAAAAAACCGATCACCCCTATACCCATACAGGCCAAATATAGCGGACATGATCTTCGCCTGGGAATTGGTCTAGTCCGAGTTGTCTCCCTTGCACCAAAGCGTATAGATGGCACTGTGGTTTGGCTGGCGCGATTATCCGCGCAAATTGACCTTGAGCAGCCAATTTGTTAGCGTTTTGTTAGCGTCCTGCATACGGAGGACGATTTCACTGATCATTGTGTTGTTTTCTGAGCTGGGGAACATTCTCTGTCGCAGTTTATAACGGAACTTTGTTCCTTTCGGTGTCCGCTGAGATGAATAATGTGATCTGCATCATGCATCGCCTGCATGTCACACGTAGACTGTAATCGAGGGAGTGTGCTGTGTTGTGTTCGAGCGGACGCATAAATTTGTGTGATATCAGACAGGAAACGTGAAAATTGATATTCTTTCACAGATTTCGAAGTGTATACAGTTCTGGTGAGCTGAACGCAGCCTTTATGTGCAGCGATTTGAACGATGATGTAGGCCACCGAACAGGTTTTGTGGAATCAACATTCTGTAACACTCCTCCCTTGACTGGAGGGATTTTATCGGACATCTGCAGTACGGAACGCTATTTGTTGCATACATTCGCTTATCGTGGCAGTCCGTATAATTTGTCAATTTTTGTGTTTGGTTTCGTGAGAGAGGACGACATTCGTTTTCATCAGTGCAAAACTCCCGCTCCCCGACCCGCACCACAACAGTGAAAGCTGGTGGATGAAATTCTACTCCACGGGAACGGTTGGTGATACCCATATTTTTTTAGCATACGAATGCATCGTGATGAAGGCTTCATGGTGTGTTATACCCACCTAGGAAAAAACAGCCCCAGATCATCTGGACTAAACTCTTTTATCAGGTAAGCTAGACTTTAGTACTATACTTGCGTTGAAACCCATGCAGACAACCTATTCAAATTTCAATGCATTGGCAACATAGCGTCGCACGAAATATACGCGCCCCTGTTGACCAGGATTTTTTTATACTCCCACAACAACAGACAATTTGAAGACAATTTTCTAGCGGGGTGTTTTCTTGAACATAATTGCTGTAATATACTCTTCTTTTTGTGGACACTAAATATAGGGGAGAAAATGGCAACATTGTGACCAAACCATAACAGTTGACAGCTGTAAAAATAGATACCGTGGCATAAATTAGAGAGAGCATTTCAGTACACCTCAAAAAAATGAAACCTGGACGGGTATCCTTCATCTCGAGGGACGCAAGTTCGATTCTTGCTTTCATTATGTGAGTATGTGTTGGACATGTGATCTTTAAATTTTATTATCATCAATACACCTAAACGGTATAGTTCAACCCCACCCCAGCCCAACCGATGCCCCTTCATGAATGCTTCACATTGATACCTCACTCGACCCCACTGGACCAGTAGTCAATCCCCTAGCTCCAAAAAGGCTATTTCCATACCCTTTTGGCCGCGCATGCGCAGAATGACCCTAATTCAACCCCACACCCAGTCCATTAGATGCCCCTTCACGTAAGCTTCAATTTGATACCTCACTCGACCCCACTGGACCACTAGGGGCTCTCCTAGCTCCAAAAAGGCTATTTTCATACCCTTTTGGCCGCCGCGCATGCGCAGAATCACCCTAATTCAACCCCACACCCAGTCCATCAGATGCCCCTTCACGTAAGCTTCAATTTGATACCTCACTCGACCCCACTGGACCAGTAGTCAAGCCCCTAGCTCCAAAAAGGCTATTTTCATACCCTTCGGCCGCCGCGCATGCGCAGAATGCCGATAGTTCAACCCCACACCCAGCCCATTACATGCCCCCTCACCTAACCTTCAATTTGATACCTCACTCCACCCCATTGGTCCATTACGGGCTCTCCTAGCTCCAAAAAGGCTATTTTCACACCCTTCGGCCGTCGCGCATGCGCAGAATCACCCTAATTCAACCCCACACCCAGCCCATTAGATGCTCCTTCACCTGACCTTCAATTTGATACCTCACTCGACCCCATTGGTCCATTTTAAAAAAAAAAAAATTTTGGCTATCCCCTAGCTCCAAAAAGGCTATTTTCACACCCTTCGGCCACCGCGCATGCGCAGAAGGCCGATAGTTCAATCCCACACCCATCCCATTACATGCCCCTTCACCTAAGCTTCAATTTGATACCTCACTCGACCTCATCGGTTCATTTTTAAAGAATAAATTGGGGCTATTCCATCCACCTTGCTTACTCCCTTGTCCCCCCTCTCCCCCACATTTCCCCTTTTTTCAAACCCTTTTTTAATTGTTAAAAAAACATAGAAAATGAAAAAGATTTTTTTTGGCTACATGAATCTTTTTTTCCTTTTTTATTAAATGTTAAAAAAAAAATTTTTTAGCTATTCCATTTCGCCCCCCCTCCCCTTGTCCCCACTTCAATAATTTCAAAAAATGTACCAAAAATTTAAAAAAAAAAATTTTCTTGGGGAAAAGGATGATGGAAGTTGGTGTTAATTTTTGTGCTTTGTTGATAGAAGTTTCTACTTCCGGAAAGATCAGTAGTCAATCCCCTAGCTCCAACACGGCTATTTTCATACCCTTTGGCCGCCGCGCATGCGCAGAATCACCCTAATTCAACCCCACACCCAGTCCATCAGATGCCCCTTCATGAATGCTTCACATTGATACCTCACTCGACCCCACTGGACCAGTAGTCAATCTCCTAGCTCCAAAAAGGCTATTTTCATACCCTTCGGCCACCGCGCATGCGCACAATGCCGATAGTTCAATCCCACACCCAGCCCATTAGATGCCCCCTCACCTACGCTTCACTTTGATACCTCACTCGACCCCATCGGACCAGTAGTCAATCCCCTAGCTCCAAAAAGGCTATTTTCATACCCTTCGGCCACCGCGCATGCGCACAATGCCGATATTTCAATCCCACACCCAGCCCATTAGATGCCCCCTCACCTAAGCTTCACTTTGATACCTCACTCGACCCCATCGGACCATTTTATCTAGGGACTATTTTTTCTCCGCGGAAGCTTTTTCCCGAGACCGAATCACCGCCAGACATGACTGCATCACCGCGGATGAATACATTCTTGCACTCACTCACACCATCCATATCTCCCACCACACGACACAAAAACTGGCCGCCATCTTGTACCCACCTCCCACCACACGACACAAAAACTGGCCGCCATCTTGTACCCACCTCCCACCACACGATTACACGACACAAAAACTGGCCGCCATCTTGTACCCACCTCCCACCACACGACACAAAAACCGGCCGCCATCTTTGTACCCACCTCCCACCACACGACACAAAAACCGGCCGCCATCTTTGTACCCACCTCCCACCACACACGACACAAAAACTGGCCGCCATCTTGTACCCACCTCCCACCACACACGACACAAAAACCGGCCGCCATCTTGTACCCACCTCCCACCACACACACACACGCATGCGCACACCACCCATTGTGACGTCACAAAAGGTTCTGCGCATGCGCAGTCAAGCGATATTCACTCAATTGACCCCAATATTCACAAATTGACCTCTATGACCTCTACATCCGGGTGAAACTTAACTCATCTTGCACCTTGTATACTACTGGTCTCTAAGGTTTTCACCGGGATACTTAATAATCGTCTAAAACAATGGTCAGTTAATTACGACAAAATTTCTGACGCACAATTTGGTTTCAAAAAAGATAGTGGTACTGTTGACGCCATTTTTGCTTTGCATGGTCTGATCAACAGTTTCTTATCCAGAGGAAAACGACTATTCTGTGTATTCGTCGATTTTAAACAGGCTTTTGATAGTGTTTATAGAGAGGGACTATGGTTCAAACTTTTCAGATATGGAGTACGCGGCAAAGTACTAAACATTTTAAAATCCATGTATAGCACTGTTAAATCACAAGTTTCTCACTTGGGTACACTTACGGATTCTTTTGTTTGTAATATTGGGCTGAGACAAGGAGAAGTCCTGTCGCCAATTTTATTTTGTTTATTCATTGAGGATTTGGAAATGAGATTGAGTTCTTGTGACACTGGTATCAGTCTAGGGGACGTAACTCTATTTCTGCTCTTATATGCAGACGACCTTGTGTTAATGTCGGACACTTTGGAGGGGTTGCAAAAACAATTAGACGGCCTAAAGGCATATTGTGAAATGTGGGCCTTAAGCGTAAACATTCCAAAAACAAAAGCTATGATATTTCGGAAAGGGGGGTTTCTATCTAAATCTGTGAAATTAGCATATGATGGACACAATATTGAATTAGTTGACGAATTCAATTACCTTGGGTTGGTATTTACAAGTTATGGGAAATTTTCCAAAACACAGAAAAATCTTGCTGAAAAGGGTTCGAGGGCATTGGGAGCGATGATGTCTAAAGTGAAAGCAAGCAGCTTGATGCCAAATGACGTAATATTTCTATTTGACAGCTGCGTTAAGTCGATTTTAGAATACGCTTGTGAGGTGTGGGGTTTTCACAAGGCGGATGCGATAGAACGTATTCATCTTAAGTGTTGTAAAAATCTGTTTGGGATAAAATCGTCAACCTCTAGCGCAGTTGTATACGGAGAACTGGGAAGGATGCCATTGAGATATAATCGATTAAAGAGAATTTTAAAATATTGGTTTAAAGTTAGAAATACAGAAAATGTAGTAATTCAAACTGTATACAACGAACTCTATTATCAATCCGATAGGGCTGGAAATTGGGTAACGTTAGTAAAGAACACTTTAGGGAAATTTGGCTTTAATGAGGTGTGGTTATATCCAGATTCTGTGAATGTATCGGTATTTTTGAAAACTTTTTCAGGACGGATTAAAGATTGTTATATAACTGAATGGCGGGAATGTATTGACAGATCTCCTAAAACATTTTACTATAGATGGTATAAACAAAACTTAGAATCCGAAAAATATCTGTGTATTTTAGCAAATATTAAACATCGAATGGCCTTATGTCGTTTGAGAACATCGGCTCATCAGCTAAAAATAGAAACTGGTCGATATAGTAATAACCAGGTAGCGAGTATGAACAGGATATGTGAAATGTGTGATAGGAGCGATGTTGAAGACGAATACCATTTTGTGATTATTTGTCCTGGATACAAAGATCTCCGCAACACTTTAATCAAACCTTATTATTGGAAAAAAACCAAGTGTGTTTAAATTTACTGAGTTGATGTCGTCTATAAATAACAAAACTCTGTGTAATTTGGGGAAATACGTATACATGAGCAGTGTGACTAACGTCACAGGACCTACGAAGTACAGTAGGCATTAGGACTCGAACACGAACTGAACTCTTGGAAATCCCCACCCCCAGTTGAAATCCTGCCTATATTAAGATGGGCACTGATTTTCATCATAAATCACCAGAAATTTCCATCAAAAATAGGTCAGCTCAGAACTTGTTGGTAACAGTCTCCTAATGCGCCTTCGTTCCAAAATAAATAACGATCACCGATTTAGTTTTACATTTTTTTTAAGGAAACAGATTGAATAATATAAGTTCACTAGATTTCAAGCTTTACGTGTGAAAATACATCTACATCTCTTTAGTGGTTTTTAGTGCCCTTGTCCAGGATCAAAACAACTTTTTAAATCACATTATTTTCCCAACAATACACCAATTTTTTATATATAGTACTATAGTATAGAAAGGTAGCATTTATGTAGTTTACGGTAATTCAACTCGAGACCAACACCTTTCATGCACAAGATAATAATGATTCTATGTGATTTTCCTGAGCAAAACCGGTACAAAGACGAATAAATAGCGTCTCTACATCACGTTGTTATTTAGATATATGAGACAACACATTTTGGGTATCGGCAATCTGATGAATGTACTATTCCGGTTTCCTTGTTTCACATTATATTCTATGGCAGTTGATCGTTGATTTTCTTTATGATAACGTTAAACCACCTCAGCTTCGTTGTGCAAACAGCGCTGAATTTTTGAGGGTATATGCAGTAGGGTATTTTTAGCCGGAGTGTAACTGATAGGCCTACTCATTAAATGCGATAAAACGCTGGAGCAAAACGGACCACAGTTTTCTTGGCAATGATGACATACATAGTTTGGATGTGAAACAGGATAGCCTACACGTTACAGGCTACAGCTTACATATATATAACAATATACTGAAGTGTTAATTATAAATCTAATTTTAATCAGAATTATTTCAGATCAGAACTTGCTGGTAACAATGCCCTAATGCACGTTCATGCCAAAAATCAAGGTTCTAATGTCAACGGTTCTCCTTATTTTGCCGACGAAAGGATTCGGATGGACTGACTCACTCACTCATTACCGGACAATTTGCGATCTGTAGCCTACTTCGTAGGAATATGTCTATGAAACGGCGAGCTAACTCCTTCCTCGCAAGTATTTAGTATCTAATTTTGTGTGTGTAATTGACCACTCCGACCACCGTTGTACCATGTTTCAGTATGTTTTGACGCTAGCGGCAAGTTTTGCCGAAGCGAATAAAGATTGATTGATTGACTAGAAACCTTGAAACTCCTGAAACTTAGAAAAATTATATCGTGGTGTTTTCCAGTGTCCCTTTTTCGATCTCTTTCGCTCAGATTCGAGATTCTGTAAACAAAATTACAAATCAATCGTTCGTTCTTAATAACAATGGACAAAAAGATCCTCTTGTTATTAGCTAACAATTATCGGACAATGGTGGGCGCCAAGATCCTTCAGGATCTCTCGTTATTAATACTCTCTATTTCTGTTATTCATTATGAGAAGAACAATAACGATGCGCTTTATCCTCGGACAATTATGTGTAAGAAAAACGAAAAGCTTACATTTGTGACATATCATTGTAACATATATCTTGTATTTGATTTTGTTTTCCTGTGTGTGCAAGAAAATCAAAGTATTAAAAAAAATTAATAATAACAATCTTGTTGATAATCAATTTGAGTACTGCAATAGAATAGAAATATTGTTTTCATAGGCGTGCTCAATGGTTATTTTACGCACGGTTAGTGTGGAAAAGTTTATAAATTTTAGTGCGCGGTCTTCACCCTTGCTCTGAAATGTAAACTTTTCCACACTATAACTGTGTATTAAATAACCATTGAGCAAGTCTATGAAAACAGTATTTCTTAAATTGATAACTATCCTGTAAGTAGTTCTTGAACCATTTGGTTGCTGATGCCGCCGCAACCATAGTATTCCAGTTTGGTTAACAATACATTCTGATTGACCATATTAGAAGCTTTTGAACGATCTGAGAAAGGGACAATACCGCACCGCTTAGATTCCTTGGCAGCCACCAACGTATTATGGAGAGACAAAAACGTTAAGTGGAATGGCCTAAAATAGCAAATTTCTCTAAAATTTGTTAACGTGATTTGCTACATTTTTTCGAGTATTTAACTTGAACAAGGTAGGACAGAAATAGGTGTACAGTTTTCTAGGAGTTTATTATTACCCGACATGTACACAGCCGTGATTTTGGCTATTTTAATTTTTAATGGCAAGTCTCCGGTTTGAAAGACCTTCATAATGTTGGATAGTGATATAAAGTTAATAGATTCAGCAACAAATTTATACCTAAGAATTTCTGATTCCTTCTATCCCAGTAGCACTATTTTTTTTAAATCCTTAGCTTCCACTATTTGAGATGGTGTGCAAGATTGATAATTGAAATTATTGTTGAAATGATCGTTCAATTAGTGACGAAATTTAGGACTTGCGCCAGAAAATTTCTCTGCGAGTTTCCAATGGAACCGGAGTATTTCTTTATCTCCTTAGCAATAGTAGTCGGGTCAGTAGTTTCTGTATCGTAAATATTGGACGCCTCTTTTAGGGCATATTTGCATTTTGGGACTGTCCTGCAGTATGTTCATATTTTGCATAATTTTGAAATATTTGTCCGCGTTATGTGAATTATATGTGGTCATGAACGTCATGCTTTTGTTCGTTTATTTCGGTTTGGGGCTCCTTAAAAATGTAAAGTCATGTGACTTGGCTTTCCTCAGACCTGTCTTGATAATCTTTCGGAAAACCCCTACTTGCCAAATCTTTTGCAAGTTCACCAAGCCTCTTTCTCCTGAAGTTCGGTTCTGTCACAATGGTGCAAACATGGCGGGCAAGCTCATACGGTGTGTGGATCTTATTATATCTTGCAGGATTGCTTTAAAATGAAAATATTTTCTAGTATTGGTGGGTTTATGATGTACATCACCTGGACTCCTGCCATAAGAGTAAACATTCATCCAAATAACTTTTCAATACGTTCTTGAAAGCCGAATTTTCTTGTGGACCATTTTTATTACCCCCACGGAATCTAACAATTTTTCTTCTGGATACACTAGTCATTGTAGAGTACGTGGGGGATATTTTGGTTCCCATTGCTGTGTGCAGAATTTGGGGGGAAAAATATGTTAAAATGGAAGGTGTTGTCTAGTAAAAACTCCTTATTGGTGCGTATTTCTACTTTACTGAGCTTTTCAATAATATCCTGGTATGGTGTGACTAGAAACAGATGATATATGATGATATTCTGTGAATTAGATTTTCCTACGAAGTAGGCTACAGATCGCAAATTGTCCGGTAATGAGTGAGTCAGTCAGTCCATCCGAATCCTTTCGTCGGCAAAATAAGGAGAACCATTGACATTAGAACCTTGATTTTTGGCATGAACGTGCATTAGGGCATTGTTACCAGCAAGTTCTGATCTGAAATAATTCTGATTAAAATTAGATTGATAATTAACACTTCAGTATATTGTTATAGATATACATTGTGTATGTAAACTGTAGCCTTTAACGTGTATCCTATTTCACATTGGCCACACCAGGCTTGAGCCTTCAAATTCAGGTCAAATTACCCACAGCTAAAAATACCCTGTCCCACTGTATGGCACATGGCCCTGAGGTTAATCTTAAGTACTGCATATACCCTCAAACAATCAGCGCTGTTTCCATAACGAAGCTGAAGTGGTTTAACGTTTATCAATGAAGAAAATCACCGATCAACCTCCATAGAATATAATGTGAAACAAGAAAACCGGAATAGTACATTCATCAGATTGCCGATGCCCAAAATGTGTTGTCTCATATATATAGTTAACAACGTGATGTAGAGACGCTATTTATTCCTCTTTGTACCGGTTATGCTCAGGAGAATGACAGAATCTTGTGCATAGAAGGTGTTGGTCTTGAGTTGAATTACCGTAAACTACATAAATGCTACCTTTCTACTAGTACTATATATAAAAATTTGTTGTATTGTTGGGAAAATAATGTGATTCAAAAAGTTGTTTTGATCCTGTACAAGGGCACTGAAAACCATTAAAGAGATGTAAATGTATTTTCACACGTAAAGCTTGAAATCTACTGAACCTATATTATTCAATCTGTTTCCTTTAATTAAAAAATTGTAAATTAAATCGGCGATCGTTATTTATTTTGGAATGAAGGCGCATTAGGAGACTGTTACCAACAAGTTCTGAGCTGACCTACTTTTGATGAAAATTTCTGGTGATTTTTGATGAAAATCACTGGCGATTCTGATTTGGGCGGTGCCCATCTTAATATAGGCAGGATTTCAACTGGGGGTGGGGATTTCCAAGAGTTCAGTTCGCGTTCGAGTCCTAATGCCTACTGTACTAAGTAGGTCCTGTGACGTTAGTCATACTGCCATGTATTCAACTGCTCTTCAAATAACCGCGATAAACGAGGTATTTCCAACTTGCAATAGCCCGACCTATGAATGTAGTTCTTCACCAGTCTGAATCCGGAAAACTCTAAATTCACAAAGCGGAAGCTCAAGTTTCCATTCTGTCCCAACCTTAATTTACGACATGTGTCTGTTTCTGTCGCAAACCAGTTACTAGTATCCATCCAGTTCAACGTGGTTGTTGTTTCCGAAAAGACAGGGCAGTTACGCATTTCAAAGAGTAGTTGAGAAAGATGGCATGTCCGGGTGCGCAGGGGCCTGTTTTGGGCGATCTAGCGGCCATTTGTGGTCCCAGTTGGTCGTGCAGGGTCTTGTCTTAAATCCTCTTTTCTGTAGAATAAGACTGGTGGTGTCATGGACTCAGATGGGTGGAGGGGGGTCTCTGTACGTAACGCATGCGTATTCAAGGAATAGTGGTAACCGGTCAGGTGCGGGTGCATAGGGGATTGATTGGATGAACCCCGGGCCATTCTGAATCCAAATATGCAGGGTCTCGTAATGAAGTTCTCGTAATGTAGAATGACTGTAGTTCCTGCATCCACTTTCTGTACATTATCTCATATGGTTTACTAGAGACAACTTTTGTAGACAAGTGTCCTAGGAATAGAGAATATAGGACCCAAAAAATAGAACAAGATTGGACCTGTTTGAAATTGGTCAAATCAGTTTGAGGTTTAATTATTGTAGCCACAATCGTATCACCCGACTTAACACATGAAACATCCGTCTTTACGCAGTGACGCTCTGACGCTGAGAGTAAGACCCCTACACACACAAACAGCCACCCATCTCCACGTAGCCCCTAATGTCTTAACGCATTGACACAGCCAGATAAAGAGAAAAAGATAGATGAAAAAATAACTGCATGCATATCGGGTATTACCCAGCGTAATATCCCCTCCCGCCAATCACATCACAGCCAACTTGGGGGAGCGGCGTTGGGTGACACGTCGTCGGCTGATCTTGTCCAGTCAGGAGCTTCTCTCTCTCAAAAACTACCCTTGTGTTGCGTTCATCTTCGGCCGTTAGACGGATTGTTGGCCGGTCGCTCTCTCTGTCCCACTCTAAGCGTCATCGAACAGTCCAGTCCTTAGACGCATCTTCAGTCATCATCATCAATAGATGAGTGCGTGTCCCAGTTTGGTAAAAAGAAACGTGACATTGGCGTCAATATTCACGGTCCATTAGGTGTTGGGGCGTTATTTCTGGGCCCACTCCAACAGATTCAAAGTAATCTGACTCATCCGTCTACAGCGATGCATGATTGGTGATGTTGAAGGATGGATCGAAGACTCGGATGGTTGGCACTTGAGTAGTGATATCGCAGTTGCTCTTATCGCTTTATGGCGTACAATGTACACGAAAGCGAGATTCAAGTAAAAGTTACCGGTTTGAGCTTCAATGATCGCGTCGGTATACCTGTGCAGACGAGGCGGAAACCAGGCGGAAATCGTAGAGATCTTGAACAGACCGCTGACGATTGAAGGCCCAATGTTGGCGGTACATGTCACTCACTGCGTAGGCATCCGGCAAGACCGTTCGTGTACGTGAACTTCGACGTCGTCCGGAAACCCACTCAATATCTCATCGTCGGAATCTGGCTGTTGAAATATGGATGCACCATTATCGGCCGGCATAGCGATAGGATCAATCTCTACCGGTTGCAGAATCCTTAAACGTATCTGCGGCACGATGTGTCGTGTGCGTTGGTGACGTTTCGACTAACGTTTGAAGTGGTGTCCACATTCCTTACATTCCTCTTTCGCCGCTGGCCCGTGGACTGCACTCTCGTGTGGGGCAGTAAATGGTCCAGACGTTAAAACAACTGTGTTCATATACAGCTACAGGGGAGACGGTGCCATGACTGGCAGATTCATGTCGGCGTAAGTCGCGAAGACGAGTAAATGGCTTCGATCAGGTGGTACAGGTTTACATCTTGGTGGTTGACATATTGTCTGCTCAAATGACCAGACCGCTTGCACTTTATAGGACTAGCTGATGATCTATTTTGATACAACCGGTTCAAACTCGTTCCAATGTGTACGCTATGACCCTATTCGGTAGAAATTTATAGCTAACGATCTATTTTCAGTACATGGACGTCAACTGTTCTCGTCCTTCAACTGAGAATCCCCTTTTAGACAAACGATCGCTTCAAGGGAACCGACGCGGTCGTTTTCCATACACTATTGTACACATGTCTATATGTCTCCGTTTGATCGTTATAACCAGCTGTGTCAGCATAGCTGAGTGGCCTAAGGCGCCAATCCTCAAAACAGGTCTGCGTATACGGGCGTGGGCTCGAATCCCACTCCTGATACCTTTTTGCCCCGCTATATATTCGGTGTGGGTTATGTTCACCGTCATCTATGGGCAGGTATGGTCTGCTTTACGCTTCGTATAATAAACTCACTCCATAAACATGACTCTGGTGCTCTGTCTTAACTACATTAACGTAACACAAGGCTACTCTATGGATAACAACTATTTTTATTGCTGAAAGTATCAGATAACAGCTTCTTCATTGCTGTGGAGCTAACGTTTCGTTGAAGATACTTCCACCAATGAAAAAGTTGTTATCCATAGAATAGCCTTGTTATATACGCCAACTTCTAAATGACTAAATTACATTAATGTGCTCCAAGATACCATTACCCTTATGCAGCCACTTAGAACGATGTCGATCTACGACACTAGATTGATGTCCATAAGATTAAATCGATGCTGTATAACACTACATTGATGTTCTGTGCAGTTCATTGATGCTTTGTAACGGAGTGTCAATATTCTGTACAGTACACAGACTCATTGCATTACACTAACGCTCTGTATTAACGGATCTGACACTCTATAAGACAACATTGGTCACTTTATATCACTACAATGGCGTTTGGCAACACCGCATTGGCGCTATATAACATGTTGTGGAAGTTTCGGTCCTCAAGACAAGGGCTTGTGCTTGATCTTAGATATTATAACACAAGGTCGTCTGTTGACCCTGGAGATGATGTCTACATAACCCGTTCCTGATATCTAGATTCCAGTTCGGCTATGAGATTTCTCGAAGACTTGATATGGATGACAACAAGCCAATGTAGAATGTAGAGTTGTCGAACGGATTTCTATATTACTATATGTATTTTGTACCAGCTTATAACATTTCACGTAGTTTGTGAACCTTACCGGTGGTCGTAGACAGTTTGGGGATGGTATACACTGTAATTTGAAAACGCCAGACATTCTCTTTTATACGGTCCTGGGTCATTTGACAATGAAATTGGTCAACTGTCTCATTTTCTAAACATGCACATCAGACTTGGGATTCACAAAGTACAACTCACTGCAATTACATAACCATTTTCTTCAACTGCTTATGTTTTCGAAAATCTGACCTAAAAGGTCATAAAATGGAATCTCTTAAATAGCTTTGTTAAAACAAGTGGCACTGGAAATTAAACACAGTTAAAATACGACTCCTAGTTTGCATGCACAAATTGCCGGGACAAGCACGGTGGCTAAGAAGTCTACTTTTACGTGAAAGTATAATGGCTAAGAAATCAACATTTCACAATGTGTAGACCTACGTTACTCCGTCTACGACTTCGCCGGAACTGACCAGAAGCAACGACATCGCCTGAAGTGAAGTCATCATCGGAATTTACCTCATCGACAGAAAAATGACGTCATCAACATAAGTGACATCGTCGGCTGAAGCGACGTCATGGAGCATTATGCCCTTTCGTGTACATGTTTCTGGTGGTGCCGTCATGCGTCATTGCGTCACTTCCGCTGATGGAGTCACTTCCGTAACTTCTGATCGGAGGGAATAGGAATGGATGTAGGCATATTCAAGTGCGATATCGAGCATATCTGCGCTTCCGTTAATACTGATGACGTCACTGATAACGTCACAGTTACGTGTCTAGCACTCGAATCATATTCCATACCACCACAGTTTCATTACAAGATCCTGCCTGCTATATTTGGACTCCGGATGGCCCCTAGTTCACCCAAAAATACCCCCCTGTGCATGCGCATCAAGGCATCACCTCGGAACATAACAAACTAGTCGTAGTCTTCACCAAGATACCTTCACTGAGCATAACGAGAGATTCAACAGGACACCTTGCACGCCATAATTGGATCAAGTATGGCCCATATATCACCAAAATCTTCAATTGCAGACGTCCCTGGAGTCAACCATGACGTCACCAGAAATAACACAAGAGCCCTGATAATATCTCCAGTCTTCTCTGACAGAGAATGAGATTCAAGACAAGACCCTGTACGAATCATAGGGACCAGGAATGGCACTTGGAAGGTTTCAAAATGGAAAGAAAAAGACAGTACTTTCCATGGTGGTGGCTTCATTGCATATGTTAACTCCACACTACCATGCAGAAGAAGAAAAGATCTTGAATGTCAGAAAACTGAATGCTTAGCCTATGAACTCTCTATGAGATACAGGAAATGGACAAACTTTGACATTGGCATGTATCGCTCACAAACAGTCTCCGACATTCTTTTTCAGGAGGATATGTTGACATATTTAGACAAAGCTACCATATGTAGTGAAAGCATGCTGCTGGTTTGTGATTTAAATTCTGATATGTTACGAGACGCCAAAAGCATCCCCTTGTCTAACATATGTGACTTATTTAATCTGACCAATATTTTATTAAGAACTCAGTTCCATCTCTAAATGATTTTATTTTAACAAACCAACCTTTTCAACACTTTTACTTTTGATACTGGTTTGAGTGACTGCCATCATATGGTGTGTACAATTATGAAAGAATCGGTCACACAAAAACGAAACAAAAAGTAACATATAGAAATTACAAAAGCTTTAATGACGAGGACTTTAAAGTAGATCTTGGGCAAGTACCTTTCCATGTAGCCTGTACATTTGATGAAATATATTTGATGGGCATATGAACATCTGCTAACTGGGAAAATCATGACACAGTCAAAATCAGGTTCCCCAAGAAACAAACCCCATACATGAATAGCAATTTACCTAAGACTATGTACATGATAAGAATGCTGTTTAACAAATACAAAAATGTTAAGTAAAAACAAATTGGAAAAATTACAGAACTCAGAGAAATGTAGTTACAAAAATCAAACGTCAGTCTATCAGAAATTACTTTCATGAGCGATGCTCTGAGGGACCAAAATCCAAGGATTTCTGGTCAACCATCAAACCTTCCTACCAAATAAAACTAAATGCCAAGAAAATACAACAATACTACTTGAAGACGGAAAAGTTATTTTTGAGCAGAAAGATGACTGCGAGACACTGAACGCCCACTTTGCAAATAAAGCTAATGATATTGGCCCTGATATAGCTAAAGATCCACATCCTGTTGTTAATTTCCAACCCATAATGTCAGCAATACAACTGAGTATATTAAAGAGATTAGCTCCAAAAATGCAACAGGTGTTGATAACATCTCGCCCAAAATCTTGAATATAGGATGTGATATACTTGCGACTATACAACGACGAGTTTAATTAACAAAAGCTTTCAAACTAAAATTTTCCCTGATGGACTTAAGCAGGCGAGGCTCACTCCGATTAGAAATGACACATTAGATAAAGGGAATTTTAGACCGGTCAGCATACTACCAGCTGTCTCTAAACGTATTTGAGAATACTGTATTTGCTCAGTTTATCTGACCACTTTGACAGTATTTTTCATACCTTCCTTGCCGCTTTTCGAAAATGATTTGGCTGCCAGATTACGCCTTGCTGAAGACTGGGGGAAAAGCCTTAGACAAAAATAAACATACCGCTGCCATACTAACGGACCTGTCTAAGGCTTTTGACTGTCTCCCTCACAGTCTGTTACTGGAAAAACTTAAGGCGTGCGGACTGTCCAAAGACCTAGTTGAATTAATAGGGAGTTACCTAACAAATCGCAAAAGGCTAGTCAAACTAGATGCTTTTTCAGCTCGTGGTCTGAGGTTAAAAAAGAGACCCACAAGGGTCAATTATGGGACCACTTTTGCTCAATATCTTTTTAAATGATATATTATATGTTATCAAAGAAGGTAAATTTTACAATTACGCAGACGACAATCCTCTGTCCTATGTACATCTGATCTGCGTGTACTTGGTCAACACTATTCAAAGAGAAAGTGATATTTTAATTGACTGGTTCACTGATGATAATATGCAGGTTAACCCAGATAAATTTCAAGCCCTTTGTGTTGGGTAAAAAGACCCACAACGAATGACTCTTTTATTGTGAAAGTGGTCCAAATTAAGTGCGAAGACTCGGTGAAACTTCTGATTGTAGATATTGACTACCAACTTAATTTTAACAAACATATATCTGAATTGTGTCGTAAAGCCTCACGTCAGCTCAATGTTCTTCGAAAACTCAGTCGACTCCTAACTACTGCGGGGAAACTTGTCATATGCAAATCTTTTATCCTTGCAAATTTTAATTCCTGCCCACTCGTATGACATTTTTGTGGCTCCGGTTTGTCTTCACTGATACAAATATCTCTAGAACAGATCTTTTGCAAAAAGCTCGATTTACCAAACCTACAGTTGGACAGACTAAGAAATATGGCACTGGATACACACAAAATTATAAATGGGCTGTCTCATGAATATCTATCTAACTTATCTGATTAAAGTGAGAAATTCACATTATTCATTTAGGTATCAGAATACTACAAATATTTCTACCGTTCGTTCCGAAAGGTATGGTAGGCAGCCGTTCCGCTTCGCTGATCCCCAGGTATGTAACAGTCTGCCCAATGACATAAGGACTGTGGACTCCTATGCTCAGTTTCGCAGACTGATCCGTATCTGGGAAGGACCTGCATGTAACTGTGCAGCATGTGGATGACTGTCTACCAAGTCGGTAACTACATCATACCGTTTCTGATCTAGTCTATTTGATTTGCATTTATCTGATAAAACAAAACTGTCCTGTGCATATATTCACTTTCACACATCTGCTTTTTAAGTATCACGTATTACCATGCATGTGTACGTGGTGCATGTATTAGTATTCTGTATAAATATGTCTGTATTTAAATATCTAATTACACTTTACATCTGTGTTACATTTTTACCTGTGTTGGTCGGTGAATAGCTTGTACAAACTAATGTTTTATATTTAACATTTGTACCGACATTAAATAAAGTTTCTTGAATCTTCAATCTTGAATCGACCAAACAGGCTCCTACGCACACATACATGCCATCTTACTCCACTACACCTGGTCTGCGCATGCGCCCCGTGACGTCACTTCCGATGAAGTACATCCACCCGAGTCCTAGTGTTCACCACGAGTTTTCCCATCCTGAATGGACCATTTGGAACCAGGATGGCCCCAGTGTCACCCAAACACACTGTTGGGCAACGGAAAGTTCCATTGTTCTCTGGTGCTCCTCGGTTGCGCACCGTAACGTCATTAACTGTCAAAATAACTCCATTCATAAGGGCTTCAATACGATACCTTTTACGCCACATTTGTACTCATGGTTCTCGACTGCACATGATCATCATAAGCTCACCGCTCAAAGCGGACATCAATCCCAGTCTTATTCTACCTTTCCTCCACCATACGATTTGCCTTCTTATACTGCTAGGGAAGTCAATCTTAAAGTCGAGCAAATAAAGGAGACGCTATCCACCCAACGCTTGAGGAGCGAAGAACCCAGTGACGGAGTTCAGGCAGCATCACCAGGATAGTACACCTGCTCGTGATGAAGCGCTTGTTTCGTTACGGTAGGACTTTCAGGCCTTAAGTTTTCCGCTAAATCATCACGATGGTCGTTAAGGCGTTACGACGGACGTCAATACGTTTCAGTGAATTAGTGTCAGTTTCATGGGATGTCACGTGATCATTTAGAAGCGTTACGATAGGCATTGAAGCGTTAAGATAGGCATTGGCGGGCGTTTTTGTGCTACGTCCATAACACCAACCCTATACGGAAGACGAGCACAGTCGACGTCGACGTCAAACGTCTGCAGTTTCATCCGGATGATTTCTCGTTGCTGTCCGTATGAGGTCGATTCTGCCCTTGTCCTGGATCTCTTGTTGGATGATACTGTTTTAGTCACACATACACAACAATGTACTACATCCGTTTACCTGGACAACTTATCATTTAGGAGATTTCTTATTGCTGCCAGGATAAGGTCAATCCCTCATCCATCATGGATATCCTGCTTGGAAATGTAACGAAAGTCGCCTAAATGATGTCAGCTGACATTCCTTAAAGGCGATCACCTCTGCTACAGGTAACTAACTGTGTGTGTACGTGAGTAAAATGGGGTGCGGTTTGCTTACCAGAGTGAATTAATTAGAAGGGGCCCCGAGAATCCAAAAGACAGACATGGACTTCAGATTACGCTGGAATTATCTTAAACGATCAGGCAAAGCAGGAAAATCAACCTGCCCCGAATGCCGGAATGCAGACTCTATCAGTATCGGTTCACGCTAGGCATCGTAGGATGGATTGGCTATATAAAAGCCGTGTTTTAGGGAGAAGAGAGAGAAGTGTCCGACCATCCGATCGGATCAAGAGGGCGTGCTCTCCCGTAGGAGCAGGACTGAACGGTCGGCCTCCGCTAAGACCACGAGAGTCCGCGGATGGTCGGGAGGTCATGCCGAAGGAACACACAGGCCCGGACCGTGTTTATTTGATCTTCATCTCTACCTGCTTCGACCGTATTTTCGTACATCTTTACCTCCTGTTGGTTAAAGTAGAGACGATTAGTGCCGACAGTGCAGTCAGTGAGGAAATTTCGAGGAGACAGCATCGTTAAGAAGACTGGCGAAGACTTTGTAGGCCGGAACTTATTCGATCATCTTATTGTTACGAACAGCACGTAACTTCGGTATACTCTCACGTTTCATCATGTGCCAGCGGTACTCACGTTTCATCATGTGGCAGCGGTGGGATGGTCAACACCTGGAATTTGATGGAAACGAGATCGCTCCTGGATGACTCGATAAATTCAGATTTGACAACCATCGACATGGCTGAAAATTCGTTGCTGGATCGCCGCGGACTGAGCTTTTGAGATGAAGTGGGAGCGACTGCCACCGGGACCTGATGTTCCACCTGGATGGTTCATATTGTAACCCATACATACCGCATCCTTGTTTGACACCCTTGCCACTGAACAACAGGATTATCTGGGTGACTTCTCATAGCTGTCGGGATCGATTTCGCATTTGTCATGGACGTCTTGCTTAATAATATTATACTTATGACTCATACTGGACAGAGGTAATGTCTGGCACTACGTTTCATAATCTGTGTCTAATTTCGCTTAACCCGGGGTTAGGGACCGTTTGAATATCAATCGTTTTACATCGCCATGGTGCTCAAATGAACCGTCTTAATCAAAGCGTGACTGGGATACATACGGTACATTGGAAATAATTCTCAGTTCATTTGGATAAAGAATAATGGTCAGTGATTAAGATTTTATGTACAGAACATCATCATGTCTTACTGACATCATTTAAACGGTTGACCGCTCCGTCCTTGCAGGAAGCCATCTTGCTTTTTTATTATTTTACTTCAAACTTATTTGGAATTGGCGCTAACTGTCGCTAACTGAATGTCATATGAGACGCTTTCTTGCCCCTGGACCTATTGGTCATTCGGGGGGCTTCACATTGCTGTCGGGCAGAGGTCAAGGATGTGTTGTTTGATAATAGTATTCTCGTAGAGCCCACACACTGGAATGATTGACTTCATGGCATCTGAACATCGGCGTCATTCGGCTGACTTCTTATTGCTGCCAGGATCAGGCCGATCCCCCTATGTCATGGATGTCTTGATTGATAATACTAGCTTTATGGCCCATACTACATAACGCTTTAGATCCTTGTTCCTGGACACACCCGTCATCCGGATGACTTTTCATCGCTGTCAGAATGAGGTCAATTCCCCCTTTGTCGTGGATGTCTTGTTGAATAATACTATTCTCGTGACACAGATAACACAATGTTTCACATCCGCTTGCCTGAACCTTGGATTCATTTGGATGATTTCTCATCGCTGTCAGGATGAGGTCAATTCCCCCTTTGTCATCAATGTCTTGTTGAATAATACTATTCTCGTAACACACTTGCCACAATGCACCACCTCCGTTTACCTGGACATCAGGCTCACTTGAATGACTTCTCATCGCTGTCAGAATGAGGTCAATTCCCCCTTTGTCGTAGATGTCTTGTTGAATAATACTATTCTTGTGACCCACACACGACAATGCAACACATCCGCTTACCTGAACATTGGAGTCATTTGGATAATTTCTCATCGCTGTCAAAATGAGGTCAATTCCCCCTTTGTCATGGATGTCTTGTTGAATAATACTATTCTCGTGACACACATACGACAATGCACCACATCCGTGTACCTGGACTTTGGATTCATTTGGATAATTTCTCATCGCTGTCAGAATGAGGTCGATCCCCCCTTTGTCGTGGATGTCTTGTTGAATAATACTATTCTCGTGACACAGATAACACAATGTTTCACATCCGCTTTCCTGAACCTTGGATTCATTTGGATGATTTCTCATCGCTGTCAGAATGAGGTCAATTCCCCCTTTGTCGTCAATGTCTTGTTGAATAATACTATTCTCGTGACACAGATAACACAATGTTTCACATCCGCTTTCCTGAACCTTGGATTCATTTGGATAATTTCTCATCGCTGTCAGAATGAGGTCAATTCCCCCTTTGTCGTCAATGTCTTGTTGAATAATACTATTCTCGTGACACAGATAACACAATGTTTCACATCCGCTTTCCTGAACCTTGGATTCATTTGGATGATTTCTCATCGCTGTCAGGATGAGGTCAATTCCCCCTTTGTCGTCAATGTCTTGTTGAATAATACTATTCTCGTAACACACTTGCCACAATGCACCACATCCGTTTACCTGGACATCAGGCTCACTTGGATGACTTCTCATCGCTGTCAGAATGAGGTCAATTCCCCCTTTGTCGTGGATGTCTTGTTGAATAATACTATTCTTCTGACCCACACACAACAATACTGCACATCCGCTTACCTGGACATCGGAATCATTTGGATAATTTCTCATCGCTGTCAGAATGAGGTCAATCCCCCCTTTATCATGGATGTCTTGTTGAATAATACTATTCTCGTAACACACTTGCCACAATGCACCACATCCGTTTACCTGGACATCAGGCTCACTTGGATGACTTCTCATCGCTGTCAGAATGAGGTCAATTCCCCCTTTGTCGTGGATGTCTTGTTGAATAATACTATTCTTCTGACCCACACACAACAATACTGCACATCCGCTTACCTGGACATCAGGCTCACTTGGATGACTTCTCATCGCTGTCAGAATGAGGTCAATTCCCCCTTTGTCATGGATGTCTTGTTGAATAATACTATTCCTGTGACACACATTGCACAATACTTGAAATCCATGCGCCTGGACAATGCCGTTATTAGGATGATTTTTCATTGCTGCCAGAATGAGGCCAATTCCCCCTTTGTCGTGGATGTCTTGTTGAATAATACTATTCCTGTAACACACATTGCTCAATGCTTGACATCCCTGCACCTGGACCATGCCGTCTTTCGGATGACTTTTCATTGCTGCCATGATGAGGTCGACACCCCCTTTGTCATGGATCTCTTTCTGAATAATTCTAATCTCGTTACACAAGTGCCGCAATAATTCACATCCTCTCATCTGAACATCAGCGTCATTCGGCTGACTTCTCATTCCTGTCAAAATGATATCTGTCCCTCTTCTATCACGGACGTATTCTAGGATGGCAGGCATTCCGGTCATCAATGAGCTAAGAGTAATGAATGCATTAATCTGTACATATATGTCTGTGGGATTACGTTCCATTATCGTTAGAATTAGGTTCACTCCTCCTTGGTCAAAGAGTTTCTGTTTGATGGTAGTCATGTTGTAGCAAACGCGATGTAAAGCGAAGCATCCTGCGATCAGGACATAAGAATTTTCGTCATGAATGATTAAGGCTGTAAGGATTAGGCCTATTCCACCTTTGTCATGTATATACTGTTGGGCCGTCATGGCACGATACTCCATCAACGCAAGGCATGCCTTTCCTTGAACAGCAGCACATTCAGGATGTGTTTCCATCGCCGTCAGAATGCTATCTATTACACTTTTGTCATGGAAATTTTGAGTTTTCTGTTTCTCTTCCAAAATTAATACGAGTGTATCCAGGCCTAATGTTTGTATAGTAGATTCATCTATATACAAATTCAATACACGGACCACCAGATCAACCCCACCGATACTTATCATGTACGGGATACAGTTTTTGCACTTTGTTAGAACGTCGTTCAGTGAAGTCATGCAGTTTGTCATACTTTCAACATTCCCATGTTCTTTCTCCATGATTCCAAGTATTTCATCTACTCTTTCTTCTCCAGATTTTGACGTCCCGTCTGCGCCTGTGAATTAGAAAGTAGAGTGTTTTATTGTAAAAACAATAGCACTGTTGATCAGTGTAAAAGGGCCGAGTATCAGAAGTTATACTAGTCTTTGGGTGAGCTTGTAGAGAAGATAACCGCGTTTCCTCGTTGGTTTTACCATCAATAAAACACAAAACATAAATAAACACAGGCATAAATATACGTTCAAAAACGGGTAAAACATCGTCATATCCAGCGTTGATACTTTTTCATCTGTTCGGTGATTGACAATAATATACGCATTCCCCTTTGCTCAACTTGTTCCAGTAGCAGTACAGAAACTCGCGCAGACAAATTCATCTGAAATAAGTGCTTCCTCGAATGCGTTGGAATCAATGGGACACTCGCGTTCTCGACAGCGTTGCAGAAAATATCCAACACACGTTTTTGAATACATTCTTATGTGCTAGAATAATTGGTCAATCAAAACTCTAAAATTTACTCTGAATTTTTTTAATGTCTCTTATTACATTTCAGAGTAAATTGTACGGTTTAGATTGGATAATTACCATAGTGCATGAGATCTTATTGAAAGACGCTGGCTACAGTTGGAATACTAACAGGAAATTCTCCAGCCGCAAAAGGCGCGAAATGACCATTCCTTTACATTGGCAATGCTACATTAGTTTAATCGCGCACGTTTACAGACGGAGCCTTCTGTTTGCAAATGCATTTTTAACTCCGAGGCGATAACATCTTCAAGTTTCTTGGACTTTCGGTATCTTTTTCCCGATATTGCGGTATTGTCAATGTTAAAGCATTGCCGGCGCCCTACCTTAGCCCAAGGTCACGTGAGTAATGACGTCTTTTCCCGCCTTTCACGACCTATTGAGATTTCTCGCATACCATTGCTATAGAGGAGGCGCGTGTCCATATACAGACACAGTCAAGGATGAGCGTGCAACATGTGCAAAAAAGACTGTTTCAGATGAATTTGTCTGCGCAGTATAAGGTAAATGGTGAGTCCGGCGCCTGTGGTACGGGTGGTACGGCATGGCTGCACAGACGTATATCCGGGCGCGCACGACGAAGTAACTGGGTTTTGTCGCACCGCGTCATAGACCCGCAGAAACGAACAATACCAAGTTTCAAATATACATTTGTCTTCAGTATATAGGTCGAGGTGGGGGGGGAGAGTGTGGGTATGCATGATATAGACTTTAGGCCATAATCTGTACTTCGACTCTAACCACCAGTATAATCAAATCAATTCTCTCATTTCCTCCAATCAGCAATCAGCAATCCTTCAACCCCAATGCTATGTTCAACATTGATATATTCCTATTATATATAAATAAAGGAAAAAAATTATAGATTGAAGAGTTATGTTAATGTTGAAATGAAATATTATCACTTGCTTAATAAACGGTGTATTACATCATAGCTTGAGTTTACATTATTTGCTCTCTCCTGCTTAGTATGTTTCTCATATTACATCAAGATTAGAGATATTCCATATATTCCAATATTCATACTAATTATGGTTAGCGGATCTCCGACCCATCACCTCCTTGCCTCGGCCTCCTCCTCCTCCTCCGCCACTTCCTCCTCGGCTTCGGCCTCCTCTTGCTGCTTCTCCTCCTCTTCCTCCTTCCCCTCCTCCTACCCGTTCGAATTACATTAACTGAACGCAGCATTAAAAGGAGTGTGGAGAACAGTGTAAGAATGCGAGCATTCTCCGCGATGTTGTACTTTACGTTCATAAGATACATATATCTACTTCCGTACTGATGACGTCATGATTACGTTGCTAGTATGCTCACCTAATTGTGTCCTGAAATACTTGCATAAAATCATCCTCTCCCAGGGTGCTTTGCGCTACGCTGCATTTACCTCTGTAGGGGTCTCGCCATTTTTTACAGGATTCTTGTAAAAACCAAGAACTGTTCTATCTGACTGTTTTACTGATCGCAAAATGCATATTTTATCTCGAAATATAATAAACAGTTATTCAATGTATTTCAAAACGCCAGTTTCACAAAGGTTGAAGGCAGCTTTTTGACAAATTACCTTAGAACTATTGTTGCGGAAATATATATCGGTGAGTCGCGACTGATATCAATTCGCCCAGTTTGACGGTCGCCATATTCGTTCACTGTGGAAACAGATGACATCGGGTCAACTTCGGCCTAGTCCGCGAGACCCTTACAACGCTAAATGGAGAGGCGCAAAGCAGAACGAAATGAATGTCTGGTAGCGCTTGGCATAACATAACTTGTGCTATATCGGGCATGCGTGCTGTATATTTCCAAAATCAAATTTAAAAAAAATAAAATACCTGAAGTGACCATGGTTGCATATGACTGCAATGATATGCAGATGTTGATCTGTCATGTGCTAAAACATAGCAGTCGTTTACATCCCCAACATCCGACCTTCGTCAGCCGGTGAAACGTTGGTCAGCTGGTGGGGCTATTTTCGCAATACAGGCGAGGGGGTGTTAGCAATTTGGATTTCTTTCACATGTCTTGTGAGGTTATGGGCAATATTAATGGATATTCATTCATGGCAAATAACAGTCGTCATTTTAATCGTTCGGTTTCGAAGCAGAATGCATTGTACTTAAAAATATCACACTAACAAGGAGAGCGATGCTGGTTTCGAGCGAAGCTTCGTTTTAAAGTTGTCCGTATCGCTAATATCTGACACTAATCCGTACAGATTATCATGCGTAATTATTTCTTATTCAATGCTCTTTGTATGTCACCCAAACTTCAATGAATTTAATTCGCGGAAGTACTGATAATATTGGAAAAAGTCACACCATATGCATCTATCCAGGCTACGGTGAACAGCATCAATAAAAGTGCGTAGCATGCTCGTGATGTTCACCGTAGCTTGGATAGACGCACACGATGTGACTTTTTAATTATTATCAATGCTTTCGTTAATTAAATCCATCGAAGTTTGGGTGACATACAAAGATCTGGGTTTTCTGCCTCTCATTTCTGCCAAACTGCCTTAATTCGCGGACACATGCAATAGACAAATGTTATCTTGTTGGTGCCTTGTTCGTCGACCTCCGCAAAGCATTAGTCCTACACGACATAATATTCTGCTGAAGAAACTCGAAATCTATAAATCTGATACCACTGTTTTAACCTTCTTATCTTCTTATTGATGTAATAGACAGCAAGTTGTGTCGTTTAATGGTAACGTGTCGGAGAAATTCGCTATCACAACAGGAGTACCGCAGGTTTAAAAAAAAGTATGGACGCCGAGATGGGAGAGACGTTGAGGGCCACAGAAAACAAGTTTCAACACAAAGGATATTCGAAAAAGAAGCCGCAATTTTAGCCCATAACAGATTGGCACCCAGACTACGACGGGCTTTACGTCAGCAGTATGTCGATCTCGTGACACATATGAAATTGTTGGATAAGGATGCGGTTCATATGGAAATCGAAAAAAACAGCGTCGATGTTGAAAACCTCGGGCATGAACTGGAAAGCGGCGTATGTCAGAGCAATAGCACAAAAGCAACATTTGTTCGAACGCATCATTAAACGACGTTAAAGCGTTGAGAAAGTGTGTTAAAGCGTTGAGGCGAGCGTTGAGGCGTACAGATAGGGAGTTAAGGCGTAACAGTGGGCGATGGCGGGCGTTACTGTCTATGAAAGCAAGTGTTTTCCCAAAACACACGCAGTCGTCGTTCAACCGTCAACATGGCTTATACTTGTTCTGAGTGTGAACGCACGTTCACCAGACATTACGATATTATGCGACACCAGAAAAATATACATGGGACTTAAGATTCCGGGAAGTCCGTTGAGGCGGATGCTGATACAAAGACTGCTGAGAGTGTATCGACTGATACCGAAACAGAGATTGCTGACAGTCTGCCTACTGATACGGAGAGCTTGACCTCAGATAGTCAGCCTACATCCCAGGAGAGTGAGGCAGAACCTACCTTTTGGGATCGTATTGTGACAGCAGCTATCAATACTCACGCTGCAGCGATCGAGCACACGAGACAAAATAACTTACAACAGGCGTACACCCAAATGCGCCCCTGCATCAGGAAAACAGCCATGGCGATCTACGAACAGTATACCTTACTACCATTTCAAAATGAAAGGCGACCCCACGCACAGGTCCATCATGAAGATCAAGCATCCCTTGGAAGAGAACATGCAGCTACCACCCACCGAAGCCCTGAAAAATGCGATCAGAATGCGCAAACAACTGTTCAGCACATGCTGCCCGAACAATATCCAGGCCTGCCTGGCGACGCTTAGAACAAACGGATGAGAGAGAAAGTGGCCGAAGATGGGACTTTCTTAAGGACGACTTCTGATTGAACAAGAGCAGCCGAGAATACATCTAACAGGCAAGAACGAATATGACAGATACAGCGCCAAATGGCGGTCTCTGATTGGACAAGAATCTTCTCGAATTGTAAACATACCCAAAGCGGCTCCTCCAGCGTGGATATGATGTAACATTGTGGAGAATAAACTATATGAAAACTTGTTGTTGTTCTCTCATCTTTCATCCTTGTTGTTGTTGTTGTTGTTTTTCTCTCATCTGTCTATCCCATTTATATATCCCATTTGGATATGATGTAACATTGTGGAGAATAAACTATATGAAAACTTGTTGTTGTTCTCTCATCTTTCATCCTTGTTGTTTTTGTTGTTTTTCTCTCATCTGTCTATATCATGGCATCAATTAACGCTAGGGCGTTAAGGCGGACGTTGACGGGCGTCATTGCATTTCCAATGAATTAGTGACAATTCCATGAAAATCAGAGCTTTTGGGCTAATTCACCAGGGCGTTGAAGCGTTGAGCTTGGCGAGGGCGGGCGTTGCTACAAGATGCCACTTCACACGACGCATTCGGACCAAGGATGGTCCATTTCTACCCCAAAACACCTTCCTTCACACCCCCAAAATGCCCACTTTGGCTACTACTCCTACTGATGACGTTACCGATGACGTCACAGATGACGTGAACATACCTCAAAACGGGGTCTACACCCCGAGAGCTACAGAATAACACCTCTCTCGACACATTCGGACCAATAGTGGTCCAACACTACACCAAATGCCTTCCTTCACTTTCCCAAAATGGCCACTTTACTTACTACACCCAATTGCGCATGCACAGACTGACGCGACTGCTGCAATAAAAAACACGCCATTCTGACTCTAGCCCACAAAAGCTTCAGTCTGACACCTCCCACAACCCATTTGGACCACTAGCGGGCCATATCGGCCCAAAAATGTCTATTTCCATAATACGGCCTGCCTGCGCATGAGCAGAATAACGATATTCCTACCCCACATCCACCCAGTCCGATGCTCCTTCACGTGTGATTCACACTGATACCTCACTTGACTCCATCGGGCCAATAGTGGCCCACCTAAACTCCAAAACGTCTATCTCCATTCCCTTTTCCCACAATTCCCTGTATGCGCATGCGCAGAATGTTGAACACGGAAGACACACTAGTCCAAGCAGATGCTCCTTCACGACTGTTTTACATTGGTACCTCATACGACTCTATCGGCCCACAAGGGGCTCACCTAGATCCCAAAACGTCTATTTCCATACACCTTGTATACTGCGCATGCGCAGAATGACGTCAGTTCCACGTCTCACTCACCCCGTGGGATGCTCCTTCACGAATGCTTCACACTGATACCTCATACGACTCCACAGGACCCATAGTGGTCCACCTAGACCCAGAAAGCGGATGCCCCTCAAACATGCTTCACATTGATACCTCATACGACTCCATCGGCCCATTAGGGGCTCACCTAGATCCCAAAACGTCTATTTCCATACCCTTTGTCTGCTGCGCATGCGCAGAATGCCGATATTTGAACCCCACACCCAGATTATCGGATGCCCCCTCACATATGTTTCGCATTGATACCTCACTCGACCCAATCGGTCCACTAGTGGCCCACCTCGATCGCAAAACGCCTATTTCCATACCCTTTTCCCACAATTCCCTGTCTGTGCATGCGCAGAATGTTGACAACGGCCGAGACTCTAGTCCAGGCGGATGCCCCCTCACCTATGCTTCACATTGATACCTCATACGACTCCATCTGCCCATTAGGAGCTTCCCTAGATCCCAAAACGTCAGGAATATGTCAATAATCATCCCGGGCATCAAGAGTTACCTCCCCATTGGAACTCTTCTGTGTTGGAAGTAATTTTTGGTCTCTTGAGAAAAAACGCCACCTGGCGCCACCAAGAGTTACCTCCCTGGAAAATGTGACTTTAAATACGCTTATACTACTACTTTTGTCACTTGACATTAGCAGAGCTGGTTTACATGAAAATTCTTCTGATGTTTCTGGAGCTAAAATCTCGAACGATTAACTATTAGAAGTACTGCCACTCTACGGTCTTTTAAACCACAAGCACTTCTTCAAGATATTTATTCCTCTTAATAGTCGTACTTTCTTGCTTTTATAAATTACTCATACTTATCTTATATTTATTTGTTCTATAAATATATATATATTTTTGTTCAGTTTATTTATTTTATTTTATTTTGTATATAGTATGATGTCATTTATTTATTTTCTGAATCGTTTTTATGCTGTAAATACTATGTTCACTTGTTTTAGCCCACGGCTACTATGACAAACAAATGTAGCAGGCCTACTACTGTGATACTATACATTCCTCATCCTCCAAATTTTCAATCCTATGTTTATTTCTCAATATAAGTCCATATTATCCAATTTGTGTTTTTCTCCTTAGGTTCATATTTCGACTTCAAAAATGTCTTCTAGATTATTATTGATCATTTATCATGCAGATGATCTGCATTACGGCAGATCTTTATTGTTCTTGATTCTTCGGAAATTTGAGTTTGATGCCCTGACTGATCATGCAAATCTTGAAATGTCTCAAAATGTTCAAAATGAAAGCAGTGTTTTGATATACAATGTCTCCAGTGGAACATCAGGGCCGTAGCCAGGATTTACTGAGAGGTGGTTCGCCTTCACTTCAAAAGGGCACATCAGGGGGTTCGCTGTATGGGAAAAGGGGCAAATAGGGGGTTCGCTTCAGTTTGTAAAGGGCATTCATATGAAAAAACTATATAATATTTCCGAAAGGGGGAGGGGTTCGCCCGAACCCAGAAAACTTCCCTTGGCTACGCGTCTGCTTTTTTAAATAATTAGATTGAAATTCAATCCATCAGATTGGAATTAGTGACCAATCTTTTATTGGATTGAAAATATTCAATCTAATAGATTGAAAACGATAAAATGAATCTGTTGTAGACAGAAAATTCAATCTACTAGATTGAAATTTTCAATCTAATAGATGGAATATTCAGTCGAATAGATTGTTCACTAATTCCAGTCTGATAGATTGACTTTTCAATCTAATTATTTTAGAGAGTGAACATTAGGTGTCGACACACTTAAATTGAATCCATGCTTACTAGAATTGTTGGCACCCATTTCCGAGGTCACCTGTTGCGGATCTGAAAATATACAATGGAGATCACATGAGCATGAAAATATATAACCGATTATTGCGTCAGATCCACCAATCACATACATGGTATCCTCAATTATTCCACAACCCAGCTGGTCCATGTGTGAAAGTTTGTCAGTTACTTGCCGAAGGGCGGTGGTTCTCTCCAGGTACTCCGGCTTCCTCCACCAACCAAACTGACTGTCACCATATGAGTGAAACAAACTTGAGTGTGACATTAAGCCAAATTCCCTCCCTCCCTCCCTCAATTATTCCAGCTTATCGTACCAGTAATATATCAACGCGATATATCACGTAACTTACTAAACTAATACATTATAACGATACAATATAGTACCGTATAATAATAGTAATACTGATGCTACTCCTGTCGCAAATTTGAATAGCTGGTGCATATAGACTTTATAAATGTCGATTCCATGTACAGAGTCATTGACGTTACATTGCAGGTATTATAATGGTCATAAACTTATGACACTAGATGAAGGACTAAAGGGTTTAAATTCCGGAAGCTCACCACAAACCTATAAGTCACAGGGCCAAGACACTAAATTTCACCAATCTGTACCAATCTAGGTAGCAAATTCTAGTAATGTTTTTTGAAGAAGTATGTGTATGTATGTTATCCATATGTGATAAACGTAACAGATCGGTAGCTTCAGGGGAGCATAACAAACTTTCTTAACTCTATCCCTGTCATTGTACCAAACGTTTTGCACTTTGGGCGCAGATCCTGGTCTGTTGAGGCAACGTAACATAGCTTTATATAATATATAATTTGATGACGTCACAGTGACGTAATAACATATCGCAGCATTTATTGTTGAATTTTTCGGAAATTTTCTATTTGTTTTTTTCTATTCTGGGGATACCGTATCATGAGTCCATCAAAGTTCGTAAATGTCCCTTTCAGTTGTACGTAGATGTTACCCATATGTGGTAAAAGTTGCAAATCAGTAGCTTAGTGGTAGTTATAGCACACTTACTGAGCCTTTCCCATACCAGAACCCAGATTTAGGGGATGCGGTATGATTTCTTGGATATTATTATTATCATGTTGCTAGAGAGCTAAAACTGTTCACGGTCTGCATATGAGATCCTCCATAATTTAATCATAAGTGTCATAAGTCTAAAAATAGAATGGGATCTCCTATATGCCATCAACAGATTGGGGGGAATCTCCTCGCGCATTTTTGGTCTGTGAAAGAGACAGATAGTAGTAGTAGGAAGAAGACGGATTCCGAGTATTTTTGCGCGCCCAGAGTTATCTACCCCTGATTTGATGGCAATGACGTCACGGTGATGTCACATCCAGATCAAAGGCCACTTCTGGGTCAAAGGTCCCTTCCGGGGTCAAAGGTAATTTCCGGTCACGATCCAGTCACTTCAAGGTGCATATTAGATCCTCTATAACTTAATCATATTTAATCATAGTGGAATTTTTTTTTTTTTTTTTTTTTTTTTCAATTTTGCTGGTAAATCTTGAGGGGGTAGATTCATGTGTGACAGCTGATGTTTATCGGTGATTTGAGGTTGTTATATTACATTTTATGATCCCTACCTCATTCTATATTCTCAACCGAACTTTGCTCAACCTAATTGGAGTTGCAATTAGACTTGATATTGAGGAGAGGAGAGGGGACCGGGGCGCATTGGGACACGGGGCACCGTGGGAAAAGTGTCAAAAGTGCTTGACTAGCATACCCCACACGACTCATTCGGACCAATACTAGGCCATCTCTTCATCAGAACGTCCATTCCAATGCCCCTTTTCACTGCGCATGCACAGACGGACGGTATTTCCACTACACATCCAGTCAGATGCTCCCCAACGAATACTTAAACATGACACTCCATACGACCCATTCGGACCAATACTGGTCCATCTCGACCCCAAAACGTCCATTCCAATTCCCTTTTTCCACAATTCCCTGCCTGCACATGCGCACAATAACCCTACTTTCACTCCACACCAATCCAGTCGGACGCTTCTCATCGAGTGCTTCAACTGATACCTCACACGACCCAATCGGATCAATAGTGGTCCAATAATGGTCTGCCTATGCACGACGCATGCGCAATCAGAACTTTTCAGCGAAAGTCACCGAATGGCCACGAGACCCCTCCCACTGTATTCTACATAGTGAGATAGGGGAAACAAGGTGGCACACCCCATATCGCAAATATCCAGGTGTAGGGTGCCCATTCGGATTAACATTGAAATGAGTGGGGTCGTATTTGAGGACAGATAAATCTGACTGGGCCGTCACGTGAACGGAGATGACCTTTGACCCCGGAAGTGATCTTTGATCCCGGAAGTGACTTTTGAACCCGATGTGACGTCCGTCATCGCCACGTCACGCCACCAAATCATGGGCAGATAACTTTGGACGCGTAAGAATACTCCGTCTTTTTTTCTACTACTGACAATGTCAGCAAAGACATGTGAGCAAAATTTTACTTTTCGGGCAAGTAAATTTTGGGTTTTTATCATGTTCCTTAATGCCAAGGTGTTACTAACATCTTGTTGTTGCAGTCGTATATGACGGAATCAATGAAGATTTTTTGCAACTTAGTTCAACTTATTTACTTGCCCATGTGTGACCTCAATAGTAATAAATGGCCAGAAACGGCATATTGACCTCTCTGGTCCGGAGGTCAAGGCCGCTATAGCTCCGGCAAAGGTCACGTGATCGAAATTGACTTCTGGTGTGTATTTCTCCGCGGTGAGGCGGTCACTTCCGGTACCGGGTATAAAGTCTCCGCGGCCGGAAAGTAGTCTCATGTCGAGGTCCATGTGACTCCAAATACGCTGATTGTCGTTTCGCCAGAATCTTCGGGAATGTCCGGGAATATTCGGCAATGTACGGTAATCATCGGTAATATCCGGGAATCTCCGGGAATGTCTGGGAATATCCGAGAATGTCTGGTCATGTCCGGGAATTTCCGGAGGGCAATCTTGCCCTGTCGATGGTTTAGATTCTGGGGTAGAACGAAAGTGAAAAGCTATATATGCAGCGAATGAAGGAGGAATGCCCCTGGCCCTAGAGGACATTACTGAATATTCAGGCGAAGCGACAACCAGCGTATTTGATGTCTCATGGACCTCGACATGTGACTATTTTCTGACCGCAGAGGCTAATTCCGGTACCCGAAGTGGCTACATCACCACCGGAAATAACCGTCTCTCGGCAGCGCGGAGGTATTCACCCCACGAAGTCACTTCCGTTCACGTCAGCGGCATTGACCTTCGGCCCAGAGAGGTCAATGTGCCTTCATCTGGCCTTTAGCTGCTCAGGATCTTCGTTTTGGTTTAATGTAAAACAGGTATGTTGAAGTACTTTCTTTAAATCTACTTGCAAATCAATAGTTATGTTGACCTAGCTCATCTCTATTTGGATTGTAACCGCTTGGACGTTGGCGGGTAGCAGTGTTATACAGTGTTACCGGTATATAGAAATAAGTGTTTTAAAAGAAGAAGCCTTTATTTAGTGCTCTACGCGGATTAATTGGGAAGAATGAGCCGCTTATCTGTCATGTTATTATGAACTGGAGTTGGGAAGGGGAGGTACTGATTTATGACTACTTCTACATAATTTTTGGATGAATTGGAATGCAGAAGATATTCAACCCTGGGCTACAGACAAATGGTATGACATGTAATCATTCGAGCAAAACGATCATGTCCTCGATAACGAAACAGAGCCTAATAATTAGCCTGGTGTGAAGCGGAGTTGGACTTAGCTGGGTAGTTTGGTCGAAATTGACTCTTCCCGTTCTTCAGTTCTTTCTTTTTCATTCAAGTTCATCAAATAAGTAGTCATTGGCGAGACTTTAGCCGAATAATTTTCTTCTGAAATAAAATGCGGCAGTGTAATGCACCGTGTTCATATGTCTTCTTTTCAGTTCTTCGTTGTTCTTTTTACCACCGTTACCACCGTTTAACAGTAAACTTACCTGCTGTCGCTGAGGCTGCACAGCTGTATTCAGTCCTGAATATTAAAGGATGGCTGCCATCATTTGTTACACATGAGTGAAGAATCAATCTCATGTAGCCTATATCTTGTTTCCAAACTTCAATATCAGTATCCCGTGGTTTTCAACGAATCCAACACAAACCTTCGCCGACCTTATTTACAGCAGATTGTCGTCAGGAATGTGGTCTAGTTAGCCCATCTCTTGTCCTATATACATATGTTATCCCATCCGCAACGATCCTGACGTCATTGGCTCGGATTATATTTGATAAATAGGAAGTAGAAGCAGAAAATATTAAAAAATAAATTTGATAAATTCTTTTAAGCTGATACATCTCGGCTCGACAATTATTATTATTCGACCCTTTTCTACTCTATTGATTAAGCTGTATTGTACAGTAGCATCCGTTAGTAATGTTATTCATTACTTGTACACTTGCCACTTGTACCTCACGTTCCACACTGGTGGTTTCCCCAAGTATAGGTGGATAAAGAAAACGAGACCCGAGACTGTCCAAGCGTAATGTAGCAGTTTATTCTATAAATGTGTTCAAGATGACTGATCTTATCTTTTATTCGGTAGGTCATGTCCTAAGGTGCATGTGGCGCCACATCTTTGTTCACCAAGCCAATTTCTACGCTCACGCTCTGAACATGCCTTGGTCGGACGGGCTGTCATTATTGTTCAAACTCATATCGCCTCTAGCTAAGATTCATAGCGTCTCCCTTCCCTCACCGCTATGCCGAACTCGAACATCTCCATGGCGCACTTATTATTACCTTTGCGCCCTATTGGACCTTCATTAACTTGAGAAAAAGGACCGCCATGAATAAAAATACCATAATCGATGTTGTGATCATCATCCCCTGTATATACCGGGTCTATTATGACGGAAATACCCATCTTCTTGACCCTCGATTTCAGGTGATTTGAGGCTCCATAGGGATAATTTTAACGTCTGTAATTAATTTTTGACCGACGAATGGCCATTTAGTCTGCCATTTCTGTATTTTTACTCATGGCGGCCCATTTTCTCAAGTTAATGAAGGTTCAATAGGGCGCAAAGGTAATAATAAGTGCGCCATGGAGATGTTCGAATTACCACCAGGGAAATGTATTTGTCGTCGCTTTAGCCTCATGAATATACATGACGCATTATCCATTATCTTTTCGAAACGTGCTTCAAGACGGCGTCAGCGATTGCGCTGGCATTGTCATTGCGTCAGTCTGCAGAGCATCCTCCAAACAGCGCATGCTCCATTTCGCAGGCCCCATTATCCATACTATTAGACCTCCATCGAGGTGGTTGCCTGCAGAGACATGCGCTGTGTTTGATTGGTTCGTAAGACGAAACTGACATTCCTGATTTTGAACAGTAATGGTAGCTCGTCCGACCAAGCCAAGTTCGAAGTTGGAACGTAGAAATTGTTTTGGTGTAACGAAGATGGTAACCTCATAGATACTATGTAAAAAGAAAGTACGATACTTCAAATATCGGGAAGTTGACGCAACTTGGCTGCATCCATTGTTGGTGGTTCGAAATACCAGTAATCTTGTCGCTCAAGGTTCCGCATAGTTGTTCGAACTTCTACTAAAACCTCAACACATCTCTGATCTACCATTCAAAGTATTTTGAACTTCCGAAAGTGGATGCAGCCAATTAGTTGCATCCACATATGTTAGTTGAAGCTATTTTCGCGATAATTAGTATGAAATCCCACTTCAGCGGTTCAGATGTCCCCGTGGCTTCTTCAACATAAACGAAGAGACACGCATACTTACACGCTGAAGACCATAGCAGCATGTAGTCAGAAAGAATTATAAATTCTCAACAGCAAATCAGTTTCTGAATGTTATACCGAACATAGATATCTTTTAGATAAGGTGGCTGATATCTGCAATGTCGTATCATCGTACTATCGCGATGGTACGATGGTACGATGCGATGGTACGATGGCACGATGCGATGGTACGATGTAGGAATTTCCATCGTACCATTGTACCATCGCATCGTGCCGTCGTATCATCGCATCGTGTCATCGTACCATCGCATCGTGCCATCGTAAGTAGTAGTATCCCGTGATTACAGCGCGTATTTTGCCGGGGGAGGTAACTCTTGGGGCCGGTAGGGGGCGCTGTTTCCAGGTTAAAGTATAGGAAGCGCTCATGTACGCCTTTGACCTCTGTGGCGGTAGGTGGCGGTCACGTGGCGATGGCGACTGTGGGGTGGGGTGGTCAAAATGGCGGCTGTGGGGTGGGGTGGTCAAAATGGCGGCTGTGGGGTGGGGTGGTCAAAATGGCGGCGTGGTGGGGTGGTCAAAATGGCGGCGTGGTGGGGTGATCAAAATAGCCGTTTTGGAGCTAGGGGAGCCACTAATGGGCCGATGGAGTTGTATGAGGTATCAAAGTGAAGCCTATGTGAAGGGGGTATTTGATGGCTGGGTGGGTGCATGTAAAATTTTTCCTGAAAAAAAAAAATACGGAACACGGACTTTATCGAAAAACCTGGGAAAATGCCTATATGGGGTATGGGGGATATATAGGTCGCCGGGCTTAACGGGGCTTGCCTATCAATAGAGTTATCTCCCCTAGTTCCAGGGTGGGTGTATGTAAATTTTTTCCTGAAAAAATACGGAATACGGACTTTATCCTAAATTACGGGAAAATGCCTATATGGGTATGGGAGGTATAGGATCAATGTTTGTCCCCCTGGGAAACCTACTTCTCGACATTTGCGGTATGGGTTGTGGGGTCGCGTTTTCTTAGTCTCGTCATTTAGAACATGATAGGAAGTATTCCGGCACGAATCGGTGAAATTTTTGAAAAAAGTCACCGAGCCCCATATAGGCCCATACTGGGGTATAGGATCAATGTTTGTCCCCCTGGGAAACGTACTTCTATACATTTGCGGCAGGGTTGTGGGGTTTCGTTTTACTCGTCTCGTCAAGACAAACATGATAGGAAGTGTCCCCGTGCGAATCGGTGAAATTTTTGAAAAAAGTCACCAAGGCCTGGGACGTTGTTGTTGGGCCCATTCGAAAGGATCCACGGCGTCCAGTTTCTCCAGCATCGTCTCTAGCGACGCCCGGTTATTGATGGTAAACAGTTGGTCAAATACTAGGATGTTCCTGCTGGGGTAAAAGACTCCAACATGTCCACCCCGTATGGCCCTATACACCCATAGCCATGCAGTATAGGCCTATGGGCCTACCCAGGCATTGGTGACTTTTTTCAAAAAATTCACCGATTCGCTCCGCAACACTTCCTATCATGTTCTACATGACGAGACGTGAAAAACGAGACCCCACAACCCTCCGCAAATGTATAGAAGTCGGTTTCCCAGTGGGACAAACATCGGTCCTATACCCCAGTATGGGAATATATATTTATATATATATGTCTATATGGGGCTATATCGTACTTTTTCAAAAATTTCACCGATTCGCACGGGGACACTTCCTATCATGTTCTTGACGAGACGAGTAAAACGAGACCCCACAACCCTGCCGCAAATGTATAGAAGTACGTTTCCCAGGGGGACAAACATTGATCCTATACCCTCAGTATGGGACTATATGGGGTATCGGTGACTTTTTTTCAAAAATTTCACCGATTCGCACGGGGACACTTCCTATCATGTTCTAAATGACGAGACGAGTAAAACGAGACCCCACAACCCTACCGCAAATGATGTATAGAAGTACGTTTCCCAGGGGGACAAACATTGATCCTATACCCCAGTATGGGCCTATATGGGGCTCGGTGACTTTTTTCAAAAATTTCACCGATTCGTGCCGGAACACTTCCTATCATGTTCTAAATGACGAGACTAAGAAAACGGGTTGATCGGTCAGCTTGGTCACGAAAAACGTAACATTGGTGACCCTCTCCACTATCCACTTGGTGTTGGGACGTTGTTGTTGGGCCCATTCGAAAGGATCCACGGCGTCCAGTTTCTCCAGCATCGTCTCTAGCGACGCCCGGTTATTGATGGTAAACGGTTGGTCAAATACTAGGATGTTCCTGCTGGGGTAAAAGACTCCAACATGTCCACCCCGTATGGCCCTATACACCCATAGCCATGCAGTATAGGCCTATGGGCCTACCCAGGCATTGGTGACTTTTTTCAAAAAATTCACCGATTCGCTCCGCAACACTTCCTATCATGTTCTACATGACGAGACGTGAAAAACGAGACCCCACAACCCTACCGCAAATGTATAGAAGTCGGTTTCCCAGTGGGACAAACATCGGTCCTATACCCCAGTATGGGAATATATATTTATATATATATGTCTATATGGGGCTATATCGTACTTTTTCAAAAATTTCACCGATTCGCACGGGGACACTTCCTATCATGTTAGTCTTGACGAGACGAGTAAAACGAGACCCCACAACCCTGCCGCAAATGTATAGAAGTACGTTTCCCAGGGGGACAAACATTGATCCTATACCCCAGTATGGGCCTATATGGGGCTCGGTGACTTTTTTTCAAAAATTTCACCGATTCGTGCCGGAACACTTCCTATCATGTTCTAAATGACGAGACTAAGAAAACGCGACCCCACAACCCATGCCGCAAATGTCGAGAAGTAGGTTTCCCAGGGGGACAAACATTGATCCTATACCTCCCATACCCCATATAGGCATTTTCCCGTAATTTAGGATAAAGTCCGTATTCCGTATTTTTTCAGGAAAAATTTTACATACACCCACCCTGGAACTAGGGGAGATAACTCTATTGATAGGCAAGCCCCGTTAAGCCCGGCGACCTATATATCCCCCATACCCCATATAGGCATTTTCCCAGGTTTTTCGATAAAGTCCGTGTTCCGTATTTTTTTTTTCAGGAAAAATTTTACATGCACCCACCCATGTCTGGATGCCCCTTCACATAGGCTTCACTTTGATATCTCATACAACTCCATCGGCCCATTAGTGGCTCCCCTAGCTCCAAAACGTCTATTTAGGTATTGCCCGTATACATTAACATTGGAAGTCGCCATCTTGGTCCCACTCCCACATCAGCCGCCATTTTGACCACCCCACCCCACAGCCGCCATTTTGACCACCCCACCCCACAGCCGCCATTTTGACCACCCCACCCCACAGCCGCCATTTTGACCACCCCACCCCACAGCCGCCATCGCCACGTGACCGCCACCTACCGCCACAGAGGTCAAAGGCGTGCATGAGCGCTTCCTATACTTTAACCTGGAAACAGCGCCCCCTACCGGCCCCAAGAGTTACCTCCCCCGGCAAAATATGCGCTGTAATCACGGGATACTACTACTATCGTATCATCGCATAGTACCATAGCGCTAGTAAAAATAGGGCGATAGGACGATGATATGACATGGCAGATATCAGCCATCATATTAGATATCAGCCACCTTAATAAGAGGGTATGGTAGTCTTTCTCTCGTGTAGGTGCTTTTACTGCAAACTTCAAATAAGTATTCCAATAATGAAGGTACCAATCTTAAAGACTTTCAAATTGTTGTGACGATTCTCTTTAACATCATGCTTCGGGTACACACCGTCCTCAATGTAGAGGGAAGGTAGCACCTCCAATCCCAGGGGGACCTTGAAATGTTTATGTTTCTTTACAACGAAATGCCATAACGGATATTTCGATGACTAATAGGGAATTTCGAAGTATCGGATTCGTCCACTATAAAGATTACTCAATTATCACTTGGTTTGTCACTATCCATAAAGTTGTGGTAGTTTCGAGCATAATTTGGGCCTATTCGTCATGTAAAGAAAATAGCTATAGAACCTTTGCTGTGTAGGTGGGCGTGGCTGTTCTTCCCTACACAGCTGTAGTTCCTTCCTTTCACATTTCGTACCACGAAGTTTTGGCCTCCGAAACGCCTGCGTTTCGGAAGATTTAACGGCTGCACGTACAAGAACACAGTAGCTGGTGATAATAAAATGTACCTCGTTATTCTCCTTGTAGTCTTTTGTCACTTCCCTCCAAGTTAGAACTCTCGGTATTCCCTCATTCTTAAGTTATCATCAATTGTTCAAGATTCTCGGGGATTTGAATATTCAGCTGACCTCCATTCAACTGTCAGTGATGTAAATTTCCCTTGCACGGACTTTGCCGGAGATGGCGGTGTCTTTGAAAACCAACCTGTAACCATCTCGGTCATCTATACGCGGTAAGACTGACCCTGGGATCGTGTGTATCCATTTACAGCCTACTTTCGGCAGGTGCGAGAGGGAATTTCCAGAAATCAATACCACGTGACTTCGTCAGCCAATCAGCTAAAGTCTACCGACGTAACCCCAAAGTAACTCGCCATTTTCGAATCATGTGATGCCCTACTTGTTGAAAATTACAGATCTACCACACCTCTTGGGTCATTCTCGTCTCGCGAGACTCCCTACTGCGAGAAAGAGTCTCACGCGTAAATGGGAGCCATCCCCCCAAAATTTGGGGGGTGAGTAGGCGGCGTATGATTATCTGGCTTGTCACTGACCTGCTGACTCCGCCGAGTTAGAAGCGAATTGCTAAACATAACGTGGGCTATATAATTGGGAAATGACTCTTTCCGTTCGGAGCATATCAATCGCGAACAAATTATTGTCGGTATGTATACTTGGCCGTAAAAGCGAGTTATCTAATACAGGAAGTAGTTCGCGGGTAGACACGGCTCGCTTTGAGAATGATGTCATGCTGCCTCGCTTTGAGATTGGAGATTCAAAAATGTCACCAGTTTACATGAGAGTCGCTTTGGTCTCCCGCGGGTAGACACGGCTCTCTTTGAGAATGCTCTTGGGTGATACGAAAGTTATTCATACGTATATATTTTGTAAGCCTATAGCCTATATCTGTTTCCGAAGTGGTTTGAAAACCTGTAATTTATCAGATTTCTCGAGTCTGTTCTCTGCCGGATGAAGGCCGAACAGAATCCCGTAATATACCGGATATCGCTCCGCAATAATGGAGACTCACGATTCGCAAGCCATCTTATGGATGGCGAAGTGTACGCAAATGTTTGAAAACAAGCCGTGGCGCATGCGTGATTATTCGGGTCAGTTCGATGACGGTCCAACGAATGCGCGTGTACGTGGGCGTGGCTAACGGAGACATTCAAAATATGAGACCAAAATATGTCAGAAAACTCCGTGAAGGCGTGATTAAAAGATGATATTCTCAAGAACGAGGATTATTAAGTGTTGAGAGTTGGCAGGCGGCGAGAAGGACCAATGTAGAGGAAAATGAGGTATAGTTTATTATTATTCGCTGCCGTTTTATTTCGTGTGCAGTTAGGATATTGGACAACGTCATTCAAAGTTCAATGTGTGGGATGTATTGTGTATAGGAGGAACCTTGGCTGTGAGTCGATTACAGAGCCATTCGAGACTACAGCCATTCCTGGGCTAGTAAAGAAAACACAATAGATGAGTACATGTAGAGAACCTTGTTAAACCTGGACACAGGCCTGCAAAACAAAAGTTTTGGGGGGGTGTGGGCGGTGGTATTAGGGTGAAGTGTCGAAATATGGGGTCTCTATATATAACCCCATGCTTTATATATACAAATGTGGATTTATATAAAGCATGGAGTTATAGATAGAGACCCCATATTTCGACACTTCACCCTAATACCACCCCCCCCCCCCCCGCACTCAACTCTTGCGGCCTGTGACCTGGAAAAAGCTGCCGGCACTTCACCCTAATACCACTGCCACCCCCCCAACAAAAAAACTCTTGTTTTGCGGGCCTGTGACATAGAAAAGCTGCCTGCCATGCAAGCTGTATTGCAGACTGTGCTCCCTGCTTGAAAAGACTTACATGACTCTTACATTACCGGTATATCAAGTCTGGTATTTTAAACTTCGGAATCGCGAATAAAGGCCCGAAAGCATTTTTTTCTATAGGAACAGCACATCCCTCGCTGGTCATGGGTCTACACTACCTGTATTCTATTGGAACTGCACCCATTGCCATGTGTATGTAGGCCTACATCCCAGTCATACCTCTAGGGTTTTCATCTTTTTAAATCATCCAAACTCAGCTACGTCACACCAGAAGTTTCAAAAACGAAACTTGGTATTACAAGCTAGCCTACTTAATTGGTAGCCTCAAAGTACATATCGGGTAGTAAAAAATACCCTGATTATCAATATTTGAACATTGCAATAACCATATCTGGGATTTCAAAAAGCTTCTGCGAATTAAATCATTCTGAATGAAGTGCGTTAACGTTCAGCAATAAGAAACTCGTATGCCGAAGTACCGCATATAGAAGCTCGAACTTGCTATACCGGTCTTGTAAATTCCGACAAGTGGTAGTTTGAAATACTTCTTTAAAACAATGTATGTCTGGTATAGTTTATAGTGAGCGCAGAGAACGACCGGCGAAGCCGGTCGTTCGCGAAGCGAACTCAATAGGCAACATGTGTACTTATGAGAAATGCACACAACTCCATGGATAACTGTACCCAACGAATCTTTTTTCACGGTATATCCGGTTTACATCCGGGTACTCGTCGTATTAGGGGGTCATTTTGAATATTGCATCTCGGAAATCAACATCTGGTTTTCTTCAAGAGACCATTTTTTGCACTTCGTGACTGAATAAAATCCCCTTCAAAAATATAAGAACCACCAATAAAGTTGGAACGAAAAATATATTGTTATTGAAAAAACAACAGACCCCGTCCGGAAATAAGGGCGTCGTCTGCTCGTTGATTGACAGCTGTCAGGCAAAGTAACCTCTTCATTGAGATTTGGACTTGGAAGTCCAAAAGGTCAGTTTAGGCCACTGTACAGGGTGTATCAAAAAAAACGGAGTCCTACCGTAGTACGATGACATATTTTTCATTGAGCAAAGGAGAAATCTGGTTTTTTTGTTGATTTGTCATCAAGACCGACCCTTTGGGACTGACCAGCTGAACAATTCAATGATCTGTGAACAAGCATGTTAGAACAATAGCTATTCTTCAATTATGAGTGAAATGTGACTTGCGCCAGATTTGGTTTACATCATTCGTCTGCCCTTGAAAGAAAAGAAATACGGTGTACAAATGAAATGTCTTTTATCCACTCTGAATTCATTGACATTTTGAAAACAAAACGGTGTACAATTAAAATGTCTTTTAACTGTTACCTAAAGTCCGGGGTGTACATCACGCCTCCAGCAGATCTCAATGACCTGGAACAGCGCATCATAACAGAAGTTGACAACCTGAGGCAGAACCAGGCACTTATCAGACGGGCCGTGGCCGTGGCGGCAATGAATGAACGTGCGCGTACCTGCATCCAGAGAAATGGAGGACACGTTGAAGATTGAGATTCAATTGTCTGTTAAAAAGACATTTGAATTGTACACCTTTTTGTTAAATTCAGATTTAAAAGACATTTTAATTGTACACCGTTTCGTTTTCAAAATGTCAATGAATTCAGAGTGGATAAGACATTTCATTTGTACACCGTATTTCTTTTCTTTCAAGGGCAGACGAATGATGTAAACCAAATCTGGCGCAAGTCACATTTCACTCATAATTGAAGAATAGCTATTGTTCTAACATCATTGAATTGTTCAGCTGGTCAGTCCCAAAGGGTCGGTCTTGATGACAAATCAAAAAAAAAAAATAGATTTCTCCTTTGCTCAATGAAAAATATGTCATCGTACCAGGACTCCGTTTTTTTTGATACACCCTGTATATTGACGTTTAGGTCACTGTGTTGACGTTGTAAATTCCTGTAGATTATATCCGTATTTTTTAAACTCTAAATAGATTTTTCTGTTGGACAATATTCATAAATATCTCCCCCCCTGTTTTGCGGTAGCGATAATCTACGCTATTACCATCTCATGAATATGCACGTCACTGGTATTGAGAATTTAAGCTAATATGAATAGCCGTGTTTCAGGCATAGATACATGTACGTCAGAAATCTATATATATAAACTACCGACATACTATTCAATATCTCCCAGAAAGTAATTCTATGACACAAACACCTCTTTTTCATAACAAAACACAACCAAATCGGTCTCTAAAAAGTTTACACTTGAAAGTTTTCTTTTGACTTGTATGGTTATAGTTGAGAGGAGGTAACTTTATCAACCAGTGTTACATTATGTCCCCTGGTGTGACTTGAGAAATTATTAACATAGCCTTATTAAAATGCTATTAACTCAATGAATAAGGTTATGAAATAATATTGAGCTTTCAGTAGAGTATTTGAATTTGTTTTTTTACATATATATATTGAAGCTACAAAAAACAGAGAGAAAAAAAATCTTACAATATGGATGAACACAGTTATTCCAAATCAAATGTGTCAAAGAATCACATACAATGATTACAAGGAGAGAAATTTGTTCCATCCACTCTGCACTGTTGGAAAAGGAACACAATTATGCCAAGGTTTCTACATCAGAAAGTGTGAACGCAACAGCTGCTTGCACTTTTGTGCAACAATCCGGCCAAGTTTTAGATGTTCCAGGAGATGAAAACTGCTTTTTTTTCATTGTATTAGCTCAGCTCTCCATGGTGATATTTCACGGCATAGGCACTGTAGATTTGTTTTTGACAACTGGCGGGACTCACAAAATGATGTGTTGCATCATCATGATAAACATTCCCAATCCCAACAAGGTTACAAGAAGAATATGGTGCTAGGTAATGGGTGCTTGGACAACAGCTTGTGAAATACATGCTGCAACTAAAATCCTGCAGCACAACATTTCTGTATGGCTAAAAGGGACAAAATCCAACCTGAACACCCACCTTCCTGAAGCCTGCATCAGTGTACATGAATATTCTGCTGATAAACCAAAAACAGAGACCATAAATCTTTTATTGGACAGGAATCATATTGGTCAATGGTTAATTTCTGACAAATAATAACAATTATTTTTATCAGTCTAGATGCCCATCACTTAACTCTACTCTTATACCAGTGCAGCAAAACCTTAAGTCCTGAGCTCCCTCTTCATCAGTGATTATTAGACTCCACCAAACACCAACTTTCTATATTCATCATATTTGAATATATTTGAAATTATCTGATCTATTACAGCTAGCCACATACCGATACCTGCTTAGACAAGAAAGAATACTGAACCTTGACAGGGGATATTTAACAGGAATGTAATTTCTTTACATTCAGTGCCGTATATTGTAAAATGAATAGTACAACTGTTGGCATTTTCTAGAATTTTTATTCATCATATTGGTTGGGCTTTATTTCGTCCGTATTTTTATAAAGTTTATCTCTGTGTCAGTATAACAAACATAACCTCATTGTTTCCCTGAGCGGTTGTATGTAGTATTATCTATCATAATTATGCAGTATGACATAATTTTACCTCAAACCGGTGAATGCGAATAAATACGTCATACAGAATGTAATCTCCGAGCTCCTCGCAGTTACGTCGTAGTGCAGAACTGTGTCACATTCCCTGTCACTTTTTCATATGTATTACCATACCGCGAATCAGTTTATCAACGAATAGCTCTTCATATTATTAACGTGTTTTCAATCGGTCTTAATATAATTTCACACTGCATCATTTTTGTGCCCCTGGCTATATGTTGGAATGGTATACGGACATTTCCCCCTTGGACATTTCCCCCAGTGGACATTTCTTCCAGTGGACATTTCCTCCACCCTATATTTTTAGGTTATTTTGAACATGGTTTTTAAATAATTTTGTAATAACGCAATTTTTTTCTATATATAAAGATATAAGGATTTCCACATATGTTTTACGATAATTGAGTCACAAAGTGATAAGTTATTATACATATACACAGTATATATCAGTATTATACAGTCAGCACATTTTAAAACAATATAAAAGATGTATACATGGTATATAGCGTAACATTAACTGTTCATAGGTCGGTGTCATGAAGCCATTTGATGAGCATTAAACCGAACTGAAGTGAAAACTGAGTTCAAAAATAGAACAAAATAATATTGTTTAAAAATACATCTTTTATTTTACCACAATGTGATATGTTTTCTTAAAATGTTAAAATATATAATATGTATATGATTTATATATTATCACTATGTGATCCATAATATTGTTTAAAAATGTGCTATATAATATATGATGTGCCAAATTATTTAAAAACTATGTTCAAAATACATTGTAGGGTGGGGGAAATGTCCATTGAAGGAAATGTCCACCGGGGAAAATGCCCACTGGGGGAATTGTCCATGGGGGGAATGACCTTGTGGTGAGATGGCGGGGGCGGGGGGGTCATTGATAAATATGGTATCAGGTGAGGGGGGGTGACTGGTAACCTTCCAGTCAAAGGAGGGGGGGTCACACATAACTTAGGGTCATCAGCTGAATTTCCACCGGCCCCCCCCTCAAGATAAATTTTGAACGGTCCCTAAGGAGTTCATAAACGGACGTCCTGTTAAATAAACTACCGGTATTTGCCTGAAATTCAAACTGACAGGTTATATTTGGTTTCATTTCCCGAAAATGTTATAACGTCAATGACGTGCCTATATGTCGAAGAAAACATTAATAACGGAAGCTGAAGTAGAAGTCTTGTTAAAATCTTCCACGTATAGGTCATAATCGCAGGAAAATAAAAATGTATCCGTCGCCGGTAGGATTCGAACCTATGCGGGGAGACCCCAATGGATTTCTAGTCCATCGCCTTTTTTTTTTTTTTTTTTTTTTTTTTCTTTTGAAGAGAATGTTTATTCAAATATAGAAAGATATACACAAAACTTTCAGAACATATACAAGGCATACAATTCGGCGAATCAGGTGAATTAAAAGATATATATCACAGATTAGGGAATTCCCGATCGCCCAACACAAGTTCATTTTTACTCCGTAATTTGCTTCATGTGAAGTTATGCAATAGAAATACTTTTACATTCTTGTTATGGAAACTATAAAGTA
>JAVTVY010014476.1:0-61650 GCA_036873755.1 Hanleya hanleyi | reverse complement strand
GTCTTCAAACATAAATAGGAGAAAAACCGCCATTTGTTGAATAGAGGGTTGACTCGGATCGATGTGTCGAGAGACACAGCACTGCTGGAAGGTGAGCCACTTAGACTGATAGCAGTCTGATGTGGAGTCCCTAGTGGAGGACACCATCTTCCGGGCTGCCTCGTGAGAAAAGCCAGCCTGGGCTGATCGCCGATCACCTACACACGTGGAGGATGAACCGACTGGATTGTTGATTGAAAATCGACGACCCTCGTAGCCGAGATAGCTTTCCCCAAGGCGGAAGTTGCCTGGGGTCATCTATTAGAAGTTCTAGCAAATCTGGAAACCTGGGGCGAAAAGGCCACCGTGGGACCACTAGATACAGGACATAAGGATTTGACCTGATCTTTTGCAGAACTAGAGGTAGGAAGGCTATGGGAGGGAGACATAAGCTACCAATCCCGAGCAATCCTGAGATGGAACATCAACTGTCACTGCCATCGGATCGGAAACTGAAAGGATGTAGAGTAACAGTTGGATGTTCAACCGAGTGGCAAACAAGCTATTTGGAGTGTTTCCCAGAAATGGGAAAAATCGAGATAGAATGTCCGGGTTAAATTGCCACTCGATCGAGACCACCTGATTCTTCCGAGACAAGGCGTCGGTCAAAATGTTCAGGTGTCCCAGTATGTGTTTGGCACGAAGAATCGTGTTGTTCTGCCAACACATGTGAAGTAGGATCTCGGTCTGTTCCAATAGAAGTAGCGACCGAGTCCCTCCCTGCTTGTTTATGTAGGCCTCCACCATCGTGTTGTCGGTGGTGACCACAACTGTTTGACCCCGGAGTTCGCCATACCATGTCTGAACAGCACGAATGATTGCCATGAGTTCCAAGACATTGAGCAAGCCTCCATCGGAGTCCACAAGCTGGATATCGACATGGAGTCGAGGTGGGCCCCCAACCTTTCATCAAAGTGTCCGTAACATGTGACATGTTCGACGAAACGGAAGGAGGGTCACACCCTGCATCACATAGGTGATGATTGACATCTCCTGTGACAGGAATCATAGGATTCAGTGACCTGCTGACCCAATGATGATTTAGATATCTCATTAAGGGTCTCAGTTGTAGTCGACCTCTTGGTGTGACATCCTGAGTGGAGGTCAGTAGGCCAATCAGAGATGCAAAGGTCAAGGTCGACTGACGAGAAAATCGAACAGAGGAAATTGTTCGTTGATTTTCTGCCAGCGTGCCTCTTGGGAACGTGCCAATGCTAGGTTGGTATCGTGGGATACCCCCAGAAAGGTACGTTGTTGGGTCGGTGTTAGCTCCGATTTCACCTCGTGTGAGAGATAACCCAAACATTCGAAGATGTGCCATACGAAGACCGTATGGCGACGGAGTTGGTCCCTGCACATGGATCAAAGAATCATCTACTTCTCTTGGTAGAAGTGATACTTGAATCCGGAGTTGTGCAGAAAGGACGCCACCAGACGGAACACTCTGGTGAAGACCCAAGGAGAAGTGGACCACCTGAACGGAAGAGCCCGGATTTGAAAGCGGCGAAAGCCGACCTAAAAACCGAAAACTTCAGGAAGTCAGAATGGATCGGGATATGCACAAGTATCCCTCAGACCCAATGAGGTCATCCACTTTCCCTTGCTCAGAGCATTCCTGATTGAACGGAAAGACTGCACGCGGAAATGCGGTGGCCGCTGCAAGAAGTCTTTGTTCAATGTGTGCATGATATTATGAGCCAGTCCATATATGAGCTCCATATGTCGGAAAGGCATATAAATGCTGGCCAGAATATCAGGGTACTATCTCGACTCATCTTGATCTGGGTCAAGTACAGAATGAGTACGAGAAGAAGCCATGGACCCTGGGTGTTGAATCGACAAGACCAACCCAGCTGAGGGCCGACGGTGCAGGTCCAACCACATAGGTTGATGATGACCTTGACCTGACCCCAACATTAATTGTCTATATCGGGTCAGTCCGGTTTGTTACTGATTAAATTCCTCCAAGAATAATATCAGCTTGAACCGGGTCATGACCTGACGACAAATGAGTTGGAAGTTGCTGACAAGCCAAGAATTAAGTCGCACCCGAAATAATAGGAGCTTGTTCAAGGATTCCAGGATTGACTGGCTGACTTGGCCACACACCAGGCAGTGATGACCTAGCTTGCATATATGGAAGTATAGAGCGTACAGTTCTCTGTCCAAGCAAGCGAAAGTCAAGCAGAGACCGGAAGGTGAAGGTCGACTGAAACTGTGTGTCAGATTTAAGACCGACTCCCCGGATGAGGGTGACCTGTATTCTGAGGTAGAGAGTAACCCCTTGAACAGTAGGTCATGACCTCAGAGTTGGTGATGAAAAGGAAGTAGGTTAATGCCGAGTAGGCTGACCTATATAATATGGTTGACCCGAATGACCAGCAAAATAAGCCATATGAAAATATGAGCTGTTAAAGTGAGGTCGAGTGTAAACACTTAATCGAGAAATCATGGCAGAAGTGCCCGACAACCATAATTAGTCATCACATGAGCTAAGCGAGGTCAAGTAGAGACCTGCTAAACAAATGGTAACAAAGCTAATGATCTGCAATAGCATCAGAAGCAATGTTTCACAAGCCTGTTAGGAAAGAAATTTCTTCTTGAATGCTAAAGGCTTGTGAGGATGATTTAACCTATCAATCACTGTGGAAATGGAAGTCAAGAACCAGTCCATATGTGATGAAAGAGTTACACCCTGACAGGAAACTTCCTAGAGGAAGCCTGCCCATCAACTCGACCCTGACCGTGCCCGGCATTTCGCTTGTGTTCGCTTTGCAAACATCCACAAAAACTGGGTCAAGGTTAGCGGCATTGAAATGGAATGAACCATGAATTATAGGCTTGAGACGAAGGTTTCTCCACCGAGAAAGAAGCATTGGATGAAGCCGGACGAAATAACGCCCTGGGCCCCATCCTCATTTGCCTTTCCTCTTGGGATTTGGGCCTAGCCAAAACCGACTTAAACATTTCCGTAAGACCATGAAAAGCCTTGGATGATGTTATAGTGCGGTTATCAGAAGGCGGTATGCAAACCATCGTCGTCAAACACTTAAATGGTGGCGGTGGAGGACGCTCCATATCTGGAAATAGCATATATATGCTGGCCAGAATATCCGAATACTTCCTCGAATCTTCGTCTTGATCTGGGTCAAGGTCAGAAGCAGGAGTAACGGAAGGAGGAGGTCGGTGACCTGGATGATGACTAGACAAATCCAACGCATGTGAAGGAGACACAGGTACAGGACCATGCATGGCGTTATGCACTCCATGCGGCGCCTCCAAAAGTAATTGTCTATAGCAAGTCAATTCGGCTTGTTGCTGATTCAACCGTTGGATAATATCAGCTTGAACCGGGTCATGACCTACAGACAATTGGGTTGGAACTTGCCGATGAGCCAAGAGTTCAGTCGCAGTGGAAACCATTGGGGCTTGCCCCATTATTCCAGGACGAACTGGTTGACTGGGCCACATACCAGGAAGTGATGACCTAGATTGCATATATGGCGTTTGAGGACGAACAGACCGCTGGCCAAGCAAACGAGGATCACCTGAAGGCCGGAAGTGGAAATCTGGTATAGAAGGTGAAGGTCGACTGATACTCTGTGTCAGATTTACGACCGACGCCGCAACCGAATAACCATGGGCCAGTTGAGGTTGACCTATACTCTGGGGTTGATCGTTCTTTTGAGGAACCCCTTGAAAAAATAGGTCGTGACCTCATGGCTGATGATATAGATGGCACTAGGTTAGGCCGAGTAGGCTGACCTAGATAATATGGTTGACCCGATTGACCAGCAAAATAAGCCATATCAGAATATGGGCTGCTAAATTGAGGTCGAGTGTAAACACTGATCGGGAATTCTAGGCACAGGTGCCTGATAACCATATGCCATCACATCAGCTATGCTGTAATCCGCCACCCTTGTCGACGTAAGTAGGTCACCGGAAGTCGGAGCCGTCCTTGACATCTTCATCTGGTCCATGGCTACCCCCGAAGGAAGCAACTGCCCTGACCCCATTTCTCTATGTAGGTCAGAAGCAGGAACTCGAGACTGACTAACAGAAGACTTCAAATGGGCCGAAGTCAAAAGTAGGTCAGACTCAGTAGCAGACACTTGACCTGCAGAAACCGACACAATAGGACAACATAGTCCCGTGTGTGGATCTGAGGTCGCATGTCCGGAAACATCTGTCCCAGAAATCGTCTGCGGCATGGCTCGTCTCCGAAGGTGACTCCATCAGGATGACCTCTCCACAAGATCTGATGATTTGTCCGAGGTCACGTCGTCCAATCTCCCCAAAACCTGGCCTGGTTTAGTCTTCCTCCTGAAAGAAGATAAGCAAACAAAGGATTAGTGGGGAAGGAGAAAGGTGGTTGATCTTTATTTAAGAAGGACACCAAACTCCTATACTTATGGGGCTCTGCCAACAGAGTACTCTGAACCATCTCACTCAAGTGTGAGAGGGAAGGTTGAGGAACAAAAGAATGCACTCCTGTGTTCACAGTAACAATAGAACCGGTTTTAGCATATGCCCCACAAGGTACAATTGGAAACAACATTAGGCCAGAGTTGACATTCACTGCACTAGTGTACTGATCAACAATGGCCATGACATGGCAGGCAAGCTGAATTGGGATCAGAATCTGGTTTCTTCTGGCCACAAATACAGCAAAATTTTGACACCATATCATTCAAATCCAAAAATATATTTCCCAGCAGTTGTCTTAAAGATGACTTGAACCACTTTAGATGATTCTCTGTTATATGGAAAGCTGTAAATCTTCACTTTGACTGGAGCTTTTTCTAAGCACTACTCTACAGCACAGAGGAAGTAAAGGAGAGGGAGTGCATGGCCTAGGGATACTTGCGCATGGGCAGTGGCACAGGAAATACTGTGGGATATTTCATTTTCTTTACTTGAATAGGGGTGCTAGGCACTATACCCATATGTCAGTAAGGTTGGTTTTTATTGCGTAAAAAATCTTCGTTTACAGCCAAGTCGTTGAAGAGGGCCTGAGTAGCTTGCTTCTCAGCTGGACATCTTGCCAGGTCAGTGGCCGCTCTCCATAGTTGACTGCGTCGCCATAGGATAGCTATGCCAGGTCACGTCGTCCCAGTCTGCACATTCACGGCATGTCACTGACTGTAAACACACCTGTGCCCTGCACTTGAAAACAAAGAAAATGCAAGTCTTTAACTGGTTAAAACTGACGACATGATTCGTTCCTTATAAATCTTTATAGCTGGGCGACTACGTTGGTTCATAATGAACTCACGGGAGAAAAAAATAACCCTAGAGTGCGTCTATAACAATCCAAAAGTTACTGTTTACAGGAGCTCTTTCAAAACAGGTCTTGTCACCAAGACTGCAAAGGAAAAAGAGTGATGGACATGCGCGGAGAGCACGCCACCTGGCGGACAATCGACGCAGCGATCAAGGGAGATAATTTTGTTTGCAGGAGATCTCCAAATGGAGGATATTGGCACTTAAGTGATAACAGGTGAAGATTTGAGACACAAACAAGTTATTTTTGATGATTTCCTGATTTTGGGGTCACAATGACCTTGACCTTGACCTGAATTTTGGTACATGACACATCGTCTTCCCTCAGTGTACCAATGGACACAAAAAATCATGGTTTTTAACAATTTCATAATTTGGGGGTCACAGTGACCTTAACTTTCGGCCTTGACCTACATTTTGGTACGTGACACATCATGTCCCCCTAATATATCTACTGACACAAAAAAGTAATTTTCAAAAATTTCTTGATTCTGGGGTCACAGTGACCAGGACTCCTTGCCCTGAATTTTGGTACATGACAAAATCGTCTCCCCTTAATATATCAATGGACACAAAAACAATCAAGATTTTTAACAATTTCATGATTTTGGGTTCACAGTGACCTTGACCTACATTTACACCAAAAAAAAGTTATTTTTAACAATTTCCTAATTTTGGGGACAGTGACCTTTGACCTTGACCCAATGTTTGGTATACAACACTTCATTTCCCCCTATTGAATCCACTCACAAAAAAAATAGAAATTTTTAATGATTTCCTGATTTTTTGGTACCACTGACCTTTGACCTTGACCTACATTTGGTATGCAACACATCGTCTCCCCCTATGGCATCCACTCACCAAAAATTAGAACTGTAGATAGAAAACTATCAATGATCAATGATTTCCTGATTTTAGGCAACAGTGACCTTTGACCTCTGACCTCAACCTGAATTTCGGTACGCGACACATCGTCTCCACCTGGTGTATCCACTCACAAAAAAATTGCAACTGTGGATAGAAAACATTCAGAGATATAGACAGGACATGAACACTTCATTGATTTCCTGCTTTTCAGGCCAGTGACCTTTGACCTCTGACCTCGACTTTCATTTTTGTACGCGACACATCGTGTCCCTGTAGGGTATCCACTCACCAAAAATTGGAACTGTAAATAGAAAAGTGTTCCAGATATAGACCGGACACGGGGGACGGACAGACGGACACACGCCCCGACGGACACACGGACAGCCGGGCGGAAACCGCCATCACATAATATGTCCGCCTTTTTGGCGGGCGTATAAAAAATGGTCCATTGCCATTGTAAACAAATGGTGCATTGCCATTGTGAACAAATGGTGCACTTCCATTGTGAACAAATGGTCCATTGCGATTGTGAACAAATGATCCATTGCCATTATTAACAAATGATCCATTTTTATTGGGAACAAATGGTCCATTGCCCTTGTGAACAAATGGTCCATTGATACTGTGAACAAATGGCCCATTTCCATTATAAACAAATGGTCCATTGCCCTTGTCAACAAATGGTCCATTGATACTATAAACAAATGGTCCATTACCATTGCAAACAAATGGTACATTGCCATTGTGAACGAAAGGTCCATTGTCGTTGTGAACAAATGGTGCACTGCCATTGCGAACAAATGATGCACTGCCATTGTGAACAAATGGTCCATTGCCATTGTGAACAAATGGTGACTCCATTGCCATCATGAACAAATGGTGCACTGCCATTGTGAACAAATGGTCATTGCCATTGTGAACATCAACAAATGGTCCATTGCAATCGTGAACGAATGGTCCATTGCCATCATAAAGAAATGATCCATTGCCATCGTGAACAAATGGTGCATTGCCAATGTGAACAAATGACCCATTGTCATTGTGAACAAATGGTCCATTGCCATTGTGAACAAATGGTTTTTTGCCATTGTAAACAAATGGTGTGTTGCCTACGATATCAATGTAGCATCACATGCTAATGACTTCAATGGCCACCTCATACAGATTAGGACACCGGTCGTTGGTTTTGTACCTCACCGGAGCAGAGCTATGGTCAGGGGGCCATGACAGTCTACATGCCTGTGCATGCCAGGGGTGAAAGGAATCTCCACTTTATTTCGTGGACAAAGGAGGTGGACAAAGAGTACAGTGTTACATTACTCTCCACTTAAATTTGTGGTTTGTTCACTCTCCCTCTTTCCTATGGCTTCAGACATTAATAGTCAATGGTAACTGGAGTATTTTCAACTCGAATTTGGCAAATGTAAAGCATAATGGTGACAGGTCCTGTCTTGGAATAGTGAGATAAATTGATGCATATTTACACCAGTTATCAATGGTTATAATTCTGCCTATGCTGTAGATATAGGCTGGAGAGAAAGATCGCAAACCACAAACGTACACTGAGAGTCATGCATCAATGCACATGTTAGGTCACCAGCGTGGACCTACATGTATGATTTAGGAATGAAAGTGGAAAAGGTGGTTTAATAGTGAGTTGGGTATCTTCAATTTATAAGCTCATAAATCACGACTAAATCATCGCCTTACAGCATTGTACCTGAATGTTTTTACTTGACACAGGTGGCGTTATACCAGGTGACATCAGTTGGAGATCATTCCCAGTTTCTTGAGTCATAAGGGTACAATCTGTCCCACTGGTTGCCATGGCAACTGTTACTGCAGCCTCGTTTGCCACAAGGTCATGAGAGGTCATGACATGATGAAGGTCTTGACCAGCAGGAAATTCTCCGATAACCTGCATAGTTTGGATTTGAGGATAGCCTTGGTTCAGGCTGCTAATCACATTCCCTGAGTTGGACAGGTCTGGAGGCTGTTATAATCAAAGAAGTGCAGAGTCAGACATAAAATATGGTCAATTCTCTAATATTTAGCTCACTCTATTAACAATCTGAATCATTTGATCTCCCCTTAGGCCTAATAAAATAAATGGTGTGTTTCCCCGAAACAGCCCATAAACAAATTCAGGTAGGTTGGGAAAACAAGTTTGTTTTTGTTATCTTAGTTCACCTGGTAAAAATTGAAGACATACATGTAGTCAAAATGGTCCAAGCTAAGTGATAATTATCAAATAAAATGAACAAAACTGATGTTCGGTATAATAAAGTCTCTTTTCTCTCTTTTGTACATTAACCCTCTCTGTACCGATAGAAATATAGTTCAATGATTGCCTGTCGTTGGCATACAAAAGGAATGTCTAGACGAATATTTTCATCATATTATATATTGTCCGGAAGCTCGGAGAATGGTCTTTGAAACAATGAAGGTGCCGCTGATAAGTATATCTTGTCTTTATTCATTCTCATAACAGGGTTGATACCTGCTTCAAACTGTTAAAAATGCTGGTACAGAGGGAGTTAATATAGACACCTTGACCAGTGCCTTAATGAGCTCAGGCAACAGAGTTCTGTTTTGTTTTGTTTTTGAAAATCCAATAAAAACTTTTGAGGAAAGCACATTTTTTCCAGTTAAGGTCGGGTTACCGGAAACACACAAGTTTTTTGTTTCGGCCTTAATTGAAGACATTGAAATACAGTAAATCCTATAATAATCTAATCACCCTGGACAAAATTCAGTCATTCTAATATATAATTAAAATATGATCATCCTTGACTAAAATCATTAAAAACAAGAGCCCAAGCGGCTTCAATATACGCCCGTGTATCTGGAATTACATTGGTCCAAATTTCAAGGTTGTTTGATAGACTCGATTCCAATTGGTAGCTAGCCTACAATTTTGTGCTTCTGAGAATGTAACATATATAACATCTTATATTGAACGATAAACTAAAACGAGCTTAACTCTTGATAACTAGTTGACCTTGAAGCAAGAGTCGAGAGCTCACATATCCCACACTGAAATCGACAATAGTCAAACACAAGAAAATAGTAGTTTTCATGCAAATGGATTCCTTTCAGACGAGATAATTTTTCATGAAGGAAGAAGAAAGTGATGAAGTAAACCTTTGTTCTTGAGTTAATAAAGAGATATGAAGTTCATAAAGGACCCCTCTCCCCATTAAATTACTAAATGTATGGTTTTTATTTCACAACAGTTTAACTAAATGTAGCTGTTTCAAATGTGGGAGACAACTCCACAGGATGAATGCCATATACATGTAGGGGAGAGCATACTGAATATTCCAACCTAAAACATATGGTCAGCTAAACTTGATTCAGTTTTGAAGGACTGTGACCTTGACCTTGGACAAGTTGATCTCAAAATGTATGGCTCCTCTTTGCCATGCGAGTAAGGTATACTCAAAGTTTGGTACCATTGGTACCTTGAAACTAGAGATATCGCATGGACAACAAATGTTAATGGATGAATGGACAAAACACAACATCGCATTACATGCTGTCTTTGACAGGCATATGAGAGTGTAATTTTCTGATTTTGGGGTCACAGTTACTTTGACTATTGACCTTGACCTAAATTTTGGTACACGACACTTCGTCTTCAGTCAATGTATCAATGGACACAAAAAAATCATGATTTTTATGAATTTCATGATTTTGAGGGTCACAGTGATCTTGACGTTCGGCCTTGACCTAAATTTTGGTACACATCATGTCCCCCTAATGAATCTACGGACATAAAACAAAGTAATTTTCAAAGATTTCTTGATTCTGGAGTCAGTGACCTTGAATCCACTCACCAAATATTAGTAATTTTTAATGATTTCCTGATTTTTAGGTCACACTGACCGTTGACCTTGATTCTGGTGTCGCAGTGATCTTGACTATTGACCTGGATCTAAATTTTGGTACATGACAAAACGGCTACCCGTAATTTCTCAATGGACTCAAAAAATCATGACTTTTAACAATTTCATGATTTTGGGGTCACAGAGACCTTCACCTTGACCTACATTTTGATATGTGAAATATTGTGTCCCCCTAATGTATATACTCACACAAAGAAATGTTATTTTAAATAATTTCCTGATTTTTGGGTCAGTGACCTTTGACCTTGACCTATATTTTGGTATGCGACACCTCGTTTCCCCCTATTGAATCCACTCACAAAAAATTAGAAATTTTTAATGATTTCCTGATTTTTCCGTGACACTGACCTTTGACCTCTTACCTCGACCTACATTTCGTAAGCAACACATCGTTCCCCCCTAGGGCATCCACTCACCAAAAATTAGAACTGTAGATAGAAAACTGTTAATGATCAATGATTTCCTCATTTTAGGCAACAGTGACCTTTGACCTCTGACCTCGATCTCAATTTTGGTACGCGACACATCGTCTCCACCTAGCGTATCCACTCACAAAAAATTGCAACTGTGGATAGAAAACGTTCACAGATATAGACCGGACACGAACACTTCAGTGATGTCCTGTTTTTTAGGCCAGTGACCTTTGACCTCTGACCTTGATTTTCATTTTGGTACGCGACACAACATCTCCCCGTAGGGTATCCACTCACCAAAAATTAGAACTGTAGATAGAAAACTGTCCCAGATATAGACCGGACACGAGGGACGTACAGACGGACGGGCGGACGGAACGACGGACGTACGGACAGACGGACGGAAACCGCCATCAAATAATACGTCCGCCTTTTGGCGGGCGTATAAAAATGAAGACAATGAATTATCTCATTCTGCTTGATTTTGGACTCTCTTGTCAACATCATGTTCCAGCAAATTGGATAACCCCAGATTTCATGGTTAGAAATTTCATTTGCTGCGATTGAATAACTGGAATAATTAAATAATTGGAGTTTAACCTGCCTCACTTTGCCTTAGACAGTGATAACATGTAAAAGTCACACTCAGACTAGCAGCACTTGGTAGTACAATTATTTAATTCAATAGAAGTGCTTTCAATTCTTGTTGGTATGTTCATGTTCATCATTATCCCCTAGCAATTTCCTCAACAACAGCCAGTGCTTCTAACATAAGTGTGCATCAGCTTCTTGAAATTGGGGCATGCTAGAAAAGGCATTCCAAACAGAATGAAATGGTGGGCCGAGTTGGAACTCCCTGGCATAATTTTTGGAATTCAGCAGAGAAAAGATGGCATATGGCATACCTGTATACCATACAATGGCACAGAATGAGAGGGAATTTGGCTTAATGTCACACTCAAGTTTGTTTCACTCATGGTGACAGTCAGTTTGGTTGGTGGAGGAAGTCGGAGTACCCGGAGAGAACCACCACCCTTCGGCAAGTAACTGACAAACTTTCACACATTGGCACAGAATGAATGGCATAGGACTTCCCCTTTGCTGAACAGAATAAACTGGGCAAAATGTATAACGTTCGGTTAAAGGTGAACTGAAAAGCTTTCCAGTGTTCTGTTAAAATGTCATAAAAAAGGAACTTCTATAGTTGTTGAAATTATGTGTGGTAATAATTCTGTGGGTTATTGTTTTATTTTGGGTATATGAGACGTCAAAACTTATACCGAGAGCCAGAACTTTTAAAAACGTCATCGCTTGCCTCCCGTTGTTTTTGGAACGTCATGACGTTATAGTGGTCCTCGTTCATTCATCCGACGTAGCATGACGTCACATTTGAATAAAACTTGAATGAAGGGGACCATTATAACGTCATAACGTTCTACAAACCAAGAAAGACAAGCGATATTGTTATTAGTACAATTTTGTACTATATTTGCCCCAAAAACATATAATAGTTATGTCACATAAGACAAGATCTATTTAAGCAACAATTTAGATAAAATTAAAAGCTTTGCAGTTCACCTTTAACCGGCATCTGCAAAAAAGACCATTTGCCGGTTTAGCGATTGTCAGTGATCATCACACACCAGCACACACAGTAGAGCAAAGACGCGCAGGCCAAAAACCAGGCATGTTTTTCATATTCGGTCCAGGTCAAACAACGGGTGAAATGAGCAATAATGCTGATTATAATATGAAAGGAAATCTACATGTATCATTTGTTCACATTACCTCACCCAGTATTAAATATTTATATTCAGACATTTTCAAATAAACAGCTTTTTTGCTCATTTCTCTCAATGTTTAACCTGGGTCCTTATGGAGGATATGCCGAGTGTACAGCCTGAGTCTTCACCCGACTGTGTGCGCTGGTGAGTGATGATCGTCAAACTGGCAAATCATATAGGCCTATCATGAAAGTGAAGCCCTAATTTCAAGAAGCTCGCAGTTTGTCAGCATTGCCATTATTATAACCCCAGTTTGAATAAACAGTTATACAAGAACAGAGAGTGGGCTAAATGTACCTGATTGACCTGTACAGTGGTCCACTGCCCTGGCACCAGTGTTATCCCATGTGGTAGCATCCCTCCACCAGGGTTCCCCCTGAATATGAAGAATATTGGAAACATACATTTATTACCATTTATGTACCGTATCTTTGTTTAAGGGCTTGTAACCCACCTGGAGTCAATCTGATTAAAACTCAGACTTAATAACCGCTCCTCTATCGGACATGCCGCTAATTAAGAACTGGGACAGTCTGTATCTTAAATCTGTCGCGCATGTCAAACTGGCAACCAATCACTGTCCAACTTCAATGGGCGAATAGGTGACTATCCAATTATTTCTGTAGTGAACGAGGCGCAGAAAAATCCAACCCAGGCGCCTGACGAATAAATCACCGAAGATTATTATTTGCTCGGATAGGCACCTATTCGCCCGTTGAAGTTGGACTGTGATTGGTCGCCAGTCTGACATGCGCGACAGATTCAAGATACAGACTGTCCCAGATCTTAATTAGCAACATGTCTGATAGAGGAGCAGTTATTAAGTCGAGTTTTAATCAGATTGACCTGGAGTCAAAATTGACGAAGCAAAATTTATTCCACATTTCTTTAGTCATGTTTGTAGGCCTACTATATACATGATATCGATTCTTTCTTCAGGAGAGATTATTTTAGACCTCAAAATCTTATTATGAAAGGCCTGCTCATGTTGAGACACGCTAAGCTTATCATTCAGACTTGCTTCACACAAACATTGCAGGGCTGGGGTCCCCACTATCAGTTAATCTACCCTGATCAGTTCATCGCTTCAATTTAAATACTTGATTTCTGCAGTTTTATAAGCAAATCAGTTAATTTACGGAAAAGTATTCATCATGGGAGTTTGGCATGGTTATTCTGAACTACATGTAGGTAAAGATAAAAGCAGCGTCACAGTTTTCTAACGGTTGTTCTGGTTGTTGAGACATTGATGTTGTGACCATCACGTTTTATCCAATTTTGTTCAATTGAAAATACATAAAATTTCAACGAATTTTGTTTGAAAAACTGTGGCACAGATATTTTTGTTCGTGTTGTTGAAGTGTTCTACTCGGCAAAGTTAACAATTTAATGCAAAACTTAGAACTTTCAGAAAAATAAATGTTGGAATATGGAAGCGCATTTTATGAAAAGAGAAGCATTTAAATTGGAGTAAATTCACACCTATCAATCTCACAACCAAAATATTTACATGTTTGAAATCTCAGAGAAATAAGCTTTCCAATAATATATACACATATGTTTATGCTGATCATGTTCATAGTTCACACTATACGAGGACAAATGTCAGTGGGTGTGTAAAAATCCATTAATTAGGTCAACGCAGGTGTCTGAATATTGAAAGAATTCTACCTGGGACCCAGGAGGCAGGAAAAATTATTTCTCTACATGTCTGCAGAATGCATCAACCTGAACAATCAGATCCAGTATTTACATCAAGGAGAATGATTTATTTCTGACTTTCTATTTGTTAAAGATGAGGACGTTTTCCTGTTAGGAAGGTTACAATTGTTGTCAATCATTTCGACCCCTGCAGCAGGGTCACAATATTCCTTAAGTGCCTTCACACATGGGACTACGTGCTGACTTGGCCTCATATGTATTACCGTATCAAAGAGCTTTTTGCGAACTTCAAATTCTGAACTTGAGATATGTGCTCGAAATTTACACAGATAGCAAAAACTTTTAATTAAGGAAAATTTAGCAAAGGCAGTCAGAAGATCCTAAATAATAATTACATAAAGTTTCAGATATCTCTTGAGATATATAGTACATGTCATAATCAGATGTCTGCCTGTTTGGCAAAATTCAGTTTTCTATTATTGGAATCATAGAATCCATGATGTTCGTTTCTGATTAAAAATTGCTGGGACTTAGTTAAAGTAATATGAGATAAATCAGACTCTTGATTGAACACTCTCACTATCCACCTGGATGTGCATGTCACATCCGGGTCTTAGGAAAGAAAAACAAAGTCACGTGGTCAAACCTTTATATATGACAACATAGCTGACTGGTGCTGTTTTCTGCCGTTACTGAATTTTTTTCGGCAATGTGGTTTTTTCGGTGACAGAGCAAATAAATACAGGTATTCGCATATGTAGGCCCAAAAAACACGGCGGGACTTTAAATTCACCTGAAAAAAATGCCAAATGATCGCAAACATTCGAAACGGTTCAACATGCACTGTAATTTGCCTGTCTGAACTCCATTTCGTTTGCGCAGCGAAGTCAGGTGTGGAAAAATGAGCTTTAAAAAAGAGAGCAATAACTCTGCTCACCTGCTAGGCTAAAATTAATCAGAGGGTGTTCCACTTGAGCTTGAGTGAATTTAATCAAGTATGTTGACTGCGTTTTCGGGTCTCACCCGTTGTGAGCCTCGACGCGGGAATGCACAAAACATGGCACAAGTTTACAGCCTTGCCAGTCAGAATAACAGGTCTTTTTCTCTAATGTGCGACTGAACAGGGGTAACAAGTTTATATATTTTATTCTGACGAGTGCATCAAACCCATTTGAGGCAAAAAATCGCGCAGTTGAAGGGCCTTTACAACTCGTAAAATCTTCCACTGTCAGCCCATGCTTCCATGCTTCTGCAGGCTTGGGAAACCACCTCATCGGTTTGTTTATCTTTCTTCAATCCCAGAATGCACAGCGGCCAGCGACACTCCGATAAACCTTATTGTGAGTGATGGGAAGTATAGTGCAACGTCAACCTGTAACCATCTCGGTCATCTATACGCAGTAAGACTGACCCTGGGATCGACCCTGGGATCGTGTGTATCCATGTTCAGCCTACTTGGCAACTGCCAGAGGGAATTTCCATAAATCAATATCACGAGACTTCGTCAGCCAATCAGCTAAAGTCTACTGACGTATTAACCCCAACGTAACTCGCCATTTTCGAGTCATGTGATGAGCTACTTGTTCAAAATTTCAGATCCACCACATCTCTTGGATGATACGAAAGTTATACATACCTAGCATGACTGCCCGGTTATTGGACAGGCCCTATTATTGGACACCTGGACCCAGCGGGGCTATTTTCTGGGAATATTACATGTCAACTGTAATACAAATTTAATTTTACAGTTGAGTTACAAAGACACGCTGATAAATTTCTGTTTACTCACGGAATTTGTGCACGTTAAGTCCTCATGCGAGTCGGAAATAGTCTCACAAATTTGGGTGAAAAAATGCACCAGAAAATTTCCTCCACTTTCAGAGTTTCATTCCTGATTGCAGGTTTGATTAAATTCAACAAAATTTAGCTGAAAATGTTCCCACAAATATGGAGAATCTTCATTTTTAATCTCAGTGTGCAACGCGACGGGCGTTTGGCAGACGATGTATATTTCTCCCGCCACTCCGTCTGAAAACAGAGCAATTCCGGGGAGCAGCCAGTTTACGATAGCAATAGCACTGATTGACAGCCAAGGATAATGGACACTCCCAAAAACTGCAAAATTTGGGACCGGTTGAATCTTCGACGCTCAATCCAAAACTCATTTGTGGGCTACAGTGCGAATTAATGTTTAAATATTTTTGGATGTTTACTAAAGACTGGGGGACAAACAATTTTACAGTGGATTAGTTTCAAATAAATCCATCACTGAAAAAGTGTCCAATAACTGGGCGCAAACTTGCATTTTCATACCGTGGATGGTCCCTGCCTTTCAACGATCTCCCCATATTTTTTCTTCAATATTTTTTTATGACGATTTATCACTAAAGATGTAGTCCTTTATCCAGTGTTACTTTCTCGGCCATACGTGATTGCATGGCCGACCTGCAGACTCTTTCTCGGGTCTGCTCTCCGCCGGATGAAGGCCGAACAGAATCCGGTAAAGTACTGGATATCGCTCCGCAATAATGGAGATACACGATTCGCAAGCCATCTTATGGATGGCGAAGTGTATGCAAATGGTGCAATGTTAACAAGGAAAAGAAATGCACAAAATTGGAATACCGGGGGTATCACAGAGAATAATTTCGGTGAGAAAAAGTCAGCAAAATTATACAAGAATGATAATAAAAAGACTGATCGTTTAATCACTCTCGCATCACTCATACGAAACAAATCCAGGAGAGTGGTCAACAGCTCTGACAGATTTATAAACACGGACTGAATGCTCCAAAACCAAATCATGATTAAGTGTGGCCCAGTTTCCAACATCTCCGAGTCCGCCAAAAAAGGCTAATAATGTATTAATGGCGTGACATGTATGCTCATATTAGAATCAACAATTGTTTAATTATCAGTAAGTCCATACTTACGAGGGGAAAATGTTTATGTGTTCTTCCTGAGACATTATCAATGAAATTATAAATGATAACGATGTCAACACCACCACTAACACCTGAATATTGCAAAATCTATCATTTAATCTGAAACCGAAAACGGACTAATAATGCCTAATAGCATTATTTTGGAATTAGAAGAACATTTACTTAAAATAGTTTTTTTTTGGTTGTATGTTTGAAGTTTTTCGAATTTAAATGCTTGTTTTCTCATAAAATTAAACTCATTTTCAAATTCCGGTGGGGTTTTTTCGGGAAGTTACCAAATTTTCCATTAAACAGTGAACCCTTCAACAAAATATTTTTCTGTGGAATTTTTCCAGTTGAACAAAATTGGATATAATGCAATGGTCGCAAGTTGAATATTGATATCTCAGCAACTAGAACAACATTCTGGAAAACTGAGGAAACGCTTTGTTCTTTATCTAGTTCAAGATAACCATGCCAACTTTCGACCCCCCCCCAATATTTTCCAGTAATAAACGGTTTTACTTATAAAACTGGACAAGTCAAGTACCGTAATCATATTGAAGCGATGAAGAGATTAGTCATGCAGTGTTTACGTGAGACAATTGTTAATTGCCACTCATAATAAGAATTTGAAGGCTAAAAATTCACCTAAGCACACATGTACGGTATCCTCCAAATAATCTCACCTGGAGACAGATTGGCTGTAGCACTGAAGGATCCTCATTTTTCACCCCCAGATGGGTTACAAACCCTCTAGTAGTTATGGAGAAAAATACTGTAATGTTGTTACAGTCGTCTAGACAATGACTTGAATTTCAAGTTGTTTTCAAGTTGAAAACACGAGCACTCTCTCTCACACTGCCTCTTGCTGTTTGTGCAATAAATACTTGAACTTGAATCCATGTAAGGATCACGAGACAATACATACAATAGTCAAGACTGGGGACAACAATGTGTCTAGATACAGGCCTTTTCAGCTGCATAATGCTCGAACAATAGCTCATTTTTACCTCGATCATAAAGTGTAGTATCATTAGTCCTCTTCCGTATAAAAATCGCGATACTTATTTTCTTTCGCGTTTACTTAAGATCCAACATGGCCGCGCCCTGAAAAAAAAATTGGAGGGAACCAACGAAAAAATTTATACTGGCCGTTTATTGCGTGCAAAAAAAAAGAACGTTTTCGTTTCAGCAAAGTGAAAAGTGTAGCAGGATGTAGACTTTGGTGAGTGATATCCGTTAAAAGATCCATCGACATAGATGACGGGCAGTTGTTGTCTTGAACTGTTGAAACACATTTGTTGTTGTTGTTGATGACATAGGCTAGGCCTATGGATGCCGCCTGGTTTTTCGAGGCGGACGGCGGCAGAGGGACGGACGTGTATGATCCAGCTGCTGTCTTATCCCTTTTTTTTGTGGACACTGTTGCCTTACTTTGTTACTAAGCAGATGGGGGGAAATGTTGAAATTGGCCTGATTCCGGCCAAAAGGGATGATTCCGCCAAATTTGGGTGAATGACGTCATGAATCCTCATCCCAATTAGGCTGAATTAATCGTAACCCAAAGTGATCATTTTTTTACAATGATAAATATCTCAAATTATGAACTGACCACTTTTGGCGCTAAAATAGGGGACATGCTTTCTCCGATACCATAAAATTTATGACGTACATTTGCTTATGAATTGTGCAGGAAAGTGGAATATGTTGTTGTCTCGCAAAAAATGATAAATCCGGTGATACAACTTTCCCGTTTATAAGTTTTCGATAGAAAAACATATTTCGCTCACATTTATACCTGTTGCTGTTGTTGTTACCGCCATGTTTGGTCGGAGTCGAGGCCACGAGGCTCAACTAATTGATCAATTTTTTAAATATCATATTCGGAAAGCAGCATAAGGGGAAAGCAGCATACTAAAACACTTTTGTGTTTATCCAGAGGGCCTCAAGGGAGAACAGTCTTCTGACTGATTGTTGTAACCCTCGAAAAATAAAGAGTTTATTATTATTATTATTATTATTAATCCTGTGGAGAGCTCATATGGTAATGGAATTGAATTGAATTAAAATTTATTCTCTCAATCTTGCCCTCTCGCGTATATTACTCATATTTTACGAACTATCGATTAATTTCGCCTGGTAGTAAGTTTCAAAACGAGGCAAACAAAGATGGCGCCAAACACGCTGTCGTTTTGGAGAACAGTTCGACTTTGAAAACATACTATAAAATGGTAAGTAATCTGCATGTCTTGTGTTTATTTTTGTTATTGACAACATACTCCACCTTCCCACAAATACCAAATACCTATCGGGTTAAGAGTGTATTTACAGATAAACAACAACAGACAGGTTGGGGAAAATACCTTTGATTGGGATATTATTACGTCGAACAAGGTATAGGCCTATACCTCGATTGGGTTATAGGGCTATGTCAACTTCAGTTTTTATTAATTTATGGAAAATGTGGACATGCACAGTGCACATACCCCAGACTGCATGGATCTTTCAACAACATCGATGGCTTCATTCTTCCATGATTTTCACAGCGACTTATAGATTGAGAAAACCATCCATTAATTGATGTGATATCTGACGGTCATAATTCATGGATGGAGCTCCAAGTCATACGTATACGGTAAACACAGAGTAAAAATCCTTTCCCCCTCGTCTGGCGAGGGGGGCTATTTACACTAAAAATACCGCGTGAACAACTGAGTTAAGTTACTGTCTTCTCAAATCCATATCCGATCGATCACCACTGTTTATTTGGGTCTTCAGGAGGATATAATTGATTTAACAGCATAAATCCACACACACCCAACGTTTTCTTCCATCCAGGTCTGTTTACCTGAATGATTTCGTGCCGTGAGGTCAACGAGCTTGCGTACACGATACATTTAAATGAGGTCACGTGACTCTCTTTCGGGCCCCTAAGTCATCGTCGCACTACCACAACAGTGCTAGCTTTGCAAACACCCGACCACGTATTGTGGTAGTGCAACGATGAATTGGGGGTCAGAAAAAGAGTCCCCACCCCCCCCCCCAGCCCCGCCCGCCCCTCGGCCCATGACAAGGATATGTACCAGGTTGAGGGAAAACCTCAACATTTGGAGTTATTTGATGTGATAGCTATATACCTCAATCAAGTTCAATCAAGTTATTGAAAACAAAAATATGTTATATTTTCAATTAATCCTTAAATCAGGTATAGGCTCTTTTCAGCTATTTATCTGAAGCCCAACTGTGTTGTTTGAAGGTAAATTTATTTTTAATTGCCAAACACATCTTCAAGAAATCACTGTTGGCAAATAAACATATATAACAAGTGCTAATCTTTTTCATAGAGTGCAACTTGTGCCTGAAATTTCTTCTGCAAATGACTGTTGTAAATCCCCTGATAATTCAATCACCCCCAATTTTGTGGACATATTTCTTTTAATAAATTTGATCACCCTCTAAAAATCTTTAAAATAACAAAGAAACAATGGATTATCTGCATGATTTTGGGCCATTTTTTCAACTGCAAACTTCCATTTCTAATAAATTTCAACCCCTGATTTTATGGTGAGGAGATTTTGTATAGGTTAGTTCAAATGTCAGATCATCTAGACTTCACATTTCATTTTTAGTTTATTTTCTTTTTACAGCATGAGCTACCCGAAAGCGCCTAATCTCACAGGTCATAAAGGTGAGCGATGTTGACCATGGATCCATCTCAAAAAGAGGCTCTGGAAGGGGCAGTTAAATCTGCACTGATGCGGGCGTGGAGAGAGAGGTGGTCAGATATGCACTGGGGTGTACAGCTCAAGCAGATCATCGCAAACTTCCCCCAGGCAGGGGAGACAACTGATCTGGCAGGTTGGACAAATTTTACTCAAGTATTCAACTAGCAAAGTAGCAGGGTTGGAAATAGAGGAAAATAATTTGATCAGCATTTATTATTGAGAGCTGTAAATTTGATCATCAATATATCAAGAGACTTACAATGATTGACAGAACTGGTTTCTCTGATTGGGTGGAAGTCTTGGTGTCCATCTTTAATTTATGCAAAATCTTTAATGATGTATATCTCTGATACCATTCAAGCATTCTATATGAAACTTGGTATAGAGCAGGCCTCAATTTGAGGAGTGCTGATGGTAACCTCTCAACAGGTTACCATGAATTCTACACTGGTAACCTGTGGGAACCTATTGCATAATTATTAACCTAAATGTCATATTATTAGTCAAGATTATGGGAACCTGAAAATAGGTTACCACTATTTTTCATATGGCAACCTCCAGGCAACCTGAAAACAGGTTACCACCTTAAATTGAGCCCTGTAGAGCATCGATTTATCAAGAGACTTGCAATGAATAACCACATCAGTTCCTCTGAGTGGCGGGAAGGATGGGCAGCCATATGTAATTAATGCAATTTCTTTAATGATCTCTATATCTGCTGGATGTAAAATTTGGTATACATCATCGATGTATCTAGAGACCTACGATGAATGACAGAACTGGTTTCTCTGATTCTTGGCGACCATTTTTAATTTATGCAAAATCATTAATGATCTATTTCTGATACCGTTTTAGTGCTTCATATGAAACTATAAATCATAGATACATCAAGAAACTTACAATTAATGACAACCGGTTTCTCTGATTAGGTGGAAAACTTGATTGCCATGTTTAGTTTATGCAAAATCTATACCTCTCAGTCTGGTACTGTTCAAGTGTCTGATGCAAGACTGATTAGAGGGCTTAGGAGCCATTTCTGATTGCAAAATTCTGATAATCTGTATATTTGTCACTTGAATGCTTGATGTTCCTGACGTCTTCAAAGTAGTACGGTTCAAATTGAATACGTCATGAATGGCTGGCACTTAGAGATGAAGGGTTTTCAGATGCGCAGCTTCGTCTTCATATTTATTCAACATTACAAAGCAAAAAAGAAACATTATTATTTTGTATCATAAGCACGTTCAGGCTACTCTCACTGGGAGGAGAAATAGTTTTCACCTGTCATCTGAGACAGGTAATTTTTTCAAACATTTCAATCCCTGAATATGGAGCTGCACATTTATTATGTACTGCAAATTATTTGATTGATTTTGGACCAATTCGTGTTCTAATAATGATGGGAAATTTTACTTCCCGTGATTGAATAATTAAAGGATTATGCAAATTAGAATTAAGAGAGTAGAGTAAAAATGATGCAATAGTACATTGTGGTAATATTATTCATACTGCAGCTACCATTTCATGTGTCCAATAATCTGGCCCAAATTGTATTTTATTTTCAGATTTGTTGCTGCAGCAAGCTCTGGTGGGGGCTAGTCCAAACAACCTTGTTTTGTCGTTCCTCAAGCATGCTGTCAGCACACATGTAAGATTTTTTTTACCCCTCACCTCGGATCATCACCTGGTGTATTGTCAAGGTCATAAAGTTTTATTCATTCATCATTCCATTTGAGTCTTATCGTGTTTGTAAAATTAGCGAGAGCTGTTGATCACTCTCCTAGATTTTGTATTGTGAGAGTGATTCACTCTTGTCGGTATTACTCAAAAAAACATTCTCATTTTCCAGGAGAGTGATAAATAACTCTCCTGGACGAAAATTGAGGTGACTGATGGAAAGGGAGAGATCATTCTCCTTAAAAATGAGACTGCATTTTTGGACAGATGGAATCTGTTCTATAGAGATTGATAATGTCTGGTTGACTGGCTGCTTAAAGTGTTTGTGTTAAAGTCAAGTTAAAGATTTTTCCTGTCCACTACCCTTCGGAACATGTCCCCACTTCCGGGGCATCAAGAAGCTTACACCGTGCCACTCTCCTTCAACTCATCCACTATCCTAGGGAGCATGCCCCCACCCCTCCCTCTATCTCCTAAACTAAGCCTCGCCCGACCCCATACCATGATATATTTTAGGAGCTTACATCATATTACACTTCGTCAATGCATTGCCTGACCCCATACCCTCATATTTCAATTTCGAATTTGCTAAAGTCTATCAAGCAATCGAGTTTGACCAGATTGCTCTGAGAATCCTTCTGTCGCTTACCTTCCTTTGTGCACAGAACAAAATGACATCATAGTTATCTCCCTTTATGCACAGAATTTTATGATTTATTTCTCAAATCTACACCTGCTATTGTGTTGCCCTTAATCCTCTATTGAGATCCTGCTGTAGACTAAAAAGTTCTCACCCTCTGGAGCCTCAGCCAATAGGTTACACTGCGCCCAAACGCACTTCCCCAAATCCTTTTTTCTTCTTACAGCCACAGTGTGTGGACGTGTTTAGAAAGAGAGCTCTGCTAGAATTAGATTTTGATTTTTTTTTGTCTATCTTGACAGGGAAATATTCAGTCTAGATTTAGTTCAACATTGTAAAACAATGCCTAAAACCACCGGAAATATTAAGCGCTGCACATCTTGCAGACAAACTTGGTCACATTTGGACTCACATTCGCTTTGTTTTTCCTGTAAAACGCATTTATGTTATAGGAAAAATACGTGCCTTGAGTGTATTTCTTGGTCCGACCAAGCCTGGTACTGTTACGCTCAGGCCAGACGGAGTTATTTATTGCAGGCCGCGGTAGACGTGGAGTTGGCACCCATCGACAAGCAACAAGCCGAAATTAATCTCCAAGTTGATAAAAACATCAATGAGGACATGCCAGATATCCCGTCACCTGTTTCACCTGTAATTCCTCCAAGCGGCACCATACGTGTCGAAAACCTACCTGGCCAGATGTTATCGGGAGTAACAATTACTCAATCAGTCCCCACAGCCTTGCGGACTGCAAAGGCTGACGGAAACAAAGGAAAGAAGACAAAGGGAAAGAGAAAGGCATTGCCCACTGAGCCTGACCTACCTTTTGTTATCCAAGAACAACAAAACCTTTCTTCTATGCCTAATGTGTCTTCCATTATTGTTGATACAGCGACCCCTTCCAATATAGCAACTGAACAAACAGCTACCGGCACTCGCACTGTTTCCCCACGACGTTCGGGCCGTACCACATCTCAACATTCCCGTAATTCACGTCACCGATCTCGTTCTTCCCGACGCCAATCTCGATCTTCCTGACGCCGATCTCGGTCCCCGTCACGTCGACGTCGTCGAGATTATCACAGATCACGGTCACCTTTACGTGATTATAGGAATCAACGTTCCCGTTCACCAACTCGTTTGAGTTTTCACCAGTCTCGTGAACCACAGCGCACCATACCTACCCAACCACGCCGTCATCACACACCAGTACAGCGTGATCCGGTTTTGACGCACCGATCTCGTTCTCCACATCGGCAGACCTGATCATCGACACGTCGACATAGAGTTTCACGACGTTCTCCGTCTTCATTACGCCGTCGATCCATCTCTTCACGCCAACATCGGGGTTCTCGACGTTTGTCTTCATCTTCACATCGTCATTCCATTTCTTCAAGACGCTGATTTACGTCATCACGTCATCATGCGTCTACGCATAAGTCTTCAACTGTGAACAACGTTACTCGACCATGCCATCCACTTGATCGATTATTGGCTACCAACAATGCTACTCTACGAGATATTCACGATATATCTCCTGATCGTCGATCTTCGTCATCATCTTCATCTCACGTACAGAAATCTATACCGAATGCGGGAGATTTACCCTTTACGGACAAGATGGCGGCCCTGATGGCTCTTGTCCCGGAGATGCCGGAACCTTCTACTTCCTCTTCTACGTCTAGGACTAGACGTGAACCGGTATCTATGGCGTCTATCGTCGTTCCGGCCGTACCAGTAGTACCATCTTCATGTGCGCCATCTCCGGAATGGGCCCCCCACAATGGCTAACCTCGACAACCAACTTCAGGAACAGGACAAGTTGAAGAAACCCAAGTTTTCCTTCTACAGAGTGCACGACAGCGTACTTCCAGTCAAACCCCCTATGTTGGATTTGGACTTAGATCAAATCGAAAAGAGATGTTGATCTCCATTCAACATATTACGTCGTATACTGATTGGTTCCTGTCCGCTGCATCTCGTTTAGTATTTGATCCTTCCATCCGTCAGCCCAAGGGTGAGGTTCTCCTATCTCCCGATCATCAAGCCTACCTACGGGGATGTTTTTATACACTGAACAAGTCTAATTGCCATGTCATCGAGGCTTCCGCTTTCTCGTATGCTGCCCTTCTTCAATCTCAGCACAAGGCAATCTTACGTAATACTAAAGCTGAAGTTCCAGTTTCTACTCAAAACACCTTGATCCACCAGCCGTTGAATTCCAAGTTTTTGTTCAACAACGCAATTCAATCCATCATGCCTGGTATTCGGGAGGAGAGAACATCTAGACTTCTGGCCGCTGCTTCACGTCGCACAGCTCCTACCTCGACCGCATCTAACCAGAGGAATCGAGGTTCAGCTCAGAAGACTACTTCACGGGAGAACACTTCAAATAATTTTCGTCCCTTTGTAAAGCCTACAAGTACCCGCGGACGTCGACGCGGAGCTTCCAGAGGTAGAGGCAGAGGTGCCTCCAACAAGTGACAGTACTCATTCCTTTCGTCTGCCCGCCTTCCGTCATTTCACTCATCCTACCGTCGGAGGCCGTCTGCAGCATTTCTGGGAAAACTGGCAGCTCATTACAGACGATGTATGGATTCTAAGGACATTAAGAGAGGGATTTCGCTTCACCTTCCAGGACCATCCCGTGCTCATACCCCTCCTCGTCCATCACTGCTACCAGTTCCTTCAGGACACGTTCAGACACTTCTCTCATCCATCACCACACTCATCACAAAAGGTGCAGTCAGAGAGTTACCTCAGGCCGAGAACACAGTCGGGTTCTACAGCCGTGTTTTCCTGGTTCCGAAAAAGAATTCCGACCAGATGCTTATGATTATCGACCTGAGATGTCTCAACAAGCTGTACCTGTCACCACCTCCGCATTTCAAGATGACGTCGATTACATCGATCCGGGCCCGTCTACATCACAGGGATTGGCTGGCCTCCATCGATCTACAAGACGCTTATCTGCACATACCCATTCATCCTCGACACCATCGATACCTTCGTTTCACAGTTGCTGGTCGACGCTTCGAATGGCAGGTGCTCCCGTTTGGAGTCAACATCGCACCATGGCTTTTCACCCGCATCACAGCACCAGCCATAGCGTTCCTGCATCTACGGGGCATTCACATAGAAGTTTACATAGACGACATTTTCATCTGGGCTCACGACAAGTCTCTACTCAACGTTCAGATCCGATTCATTCTACTCATCCTTCAACATCTCGGCTTCATCCCTCATCCTCAGAAGTCAGAGTTGGAACCGGCACAATGCCGTCAATTCATCGGGGCAGTCTTCGACACACTTCAACAGTTGGCACGACCCCCGGAAGACCGATGGACCAACATTCAGTCGATGGTTCGAGTCTTTTTGACCTCTCCCGCACAGCCCCTCAAATCATGGCAGAGACTGATAGGTCTACTCACATCCGCACAAGACCTCACTCACTATGGCCATCTCCAGGTTCGTCCTCTGCAATACCACTTGCAGCAATATCTTCAAACTTCACTCCTCAAACCACTAGTTCCGGTATTAACGTCACTACACCCACAGCTGGTTTGGTGGCAGTCCCGTTACAATGTCATGCGGGGAGTACCATTTGTACCACCAGTTCCTCGATACCATCTCTACACCGATGCATCCGAGACAGGTTGGGGAGCCCATCTAGATGATCTAGAGATGTCCGGCAGATGGTCAACAGCGGATGCCAAACTTCATATCAAAGCTGTCATATGTGCAGTCCAGCAGTGGAGTCATCTACTGGAGAATTTGTCTCTTCTCATCGCAACAGACAATTCAACTGTCATTGCTCATATCAACAAGATGGGTACCACCGGATCCTACTCAACATTCCGTTTGGTTTGGACCCTCTATGACTGGGCGATGCAACATCACTGCCACATACGTGCTCGTCATGTTCCAGGCCGACTCAATGTATTAGCAGATCGCCTGTCTCGCCCCGACACTGTACTACAGACGGAATGGCAACTGCATCCAGAGGTCTTCCAACACATCACAAGCATCTGGGAGAACCCTCTGATCGACCTGTTTGCGACGAGGAACAATGCACAGCTTTCCCTATTCGTCAGTCCGGTTCTGGACCCTCGAGCCTACGCCATCGATGCTCTATCGATCAGCTGGGACAACTTCCTTGTGTACGCCTACCCACCCAATGCCTTACTGCAGGAAGTACTTCAGAAGATTGTTCAACACGACTGCATCATTCTTCTCGTCGTTCCTTGGTAGCCTCGTCGACCGTGGTTTCCGGCTCTGATTCCTCTACTCACCGCCCCTCCACGTCGCCTACCAGTATGGACCAACCTGTTGAGCCAACCCGGCGGGATAATCCGTCACAACCCTCAGTGGCTCAACCTTCACGTCTGCAGATTATTCAGAATACCCTCACAGACCAAGGATTTTCAGCAGAGGTTGCAGAGACGATGGTTTCATCTAACCGACCTTCCACATCACACGTCTACCAGGCTAAGTGGAAATATTTCGTCTCATGGTGTCAACAGCGAGGCTCCGATCCTAACACTGCCTCTCTTCCTATAGTGGCGGAATTTCTTCTTAACCTGCACCGAGAAAGTACAAAAGCAGCACTATTGAAGGGTACCGTTCAGCCTTGGCACGGGTTCTACGGTTATCTGCTGGCATTGACATTAGCCTGGATTCCAATATCTCTGCTCTTCTGCATGCCTGTGCATTACAGTCCCGTCGTTCCCGACAACTATTACCTAAGTGGGACATTGGCGTGGTCCTCAGCGCATTCCTTCGCCCACCCTTTGAACCACTAGAGTCAGCCTCAATGAAAGCTGTTTCCTACAAGACTGCCTTCCTAGCGGCCTTCGCCCTGGCGTCTAGAGTATCTGAGCTTCATGCCTTGGAAAGAAAATCGATGACTTGGACGGCAGACTGGTCACGTATATCCTTCCGCCCTGTTCCTGAGTTCATCGCCAAGAGTGAGTCTATACGACAAGGACCTTGTGCTCAACGTCTGTATTGCATCCCTGCATTATCAGATTTTGTTCAAGGACTTGATAACGACATCTTACTGTGTCCAGTACGAGCAATACGTCACTACCTCAGCCGCACCGATCCTATTAGAGGTTCTCGTCGACTACTACTGCTCTCTCTTCTCCCAAGGGCTACCAAAGACATTACCTAGAATACGGTGGCCTCTTGGTTGAGCAAGACCATTAAATGGACATACGAACTATCCCTCGATGCCTCCCCACTGCTAGCCTCTGCATCTTCTCATGAAATACGAGCCATCGCAACATCATGGCCTTTATGGAAGAACGTATCGCTGGATGACATTGTCCAATCCTGTGCTTGGAGTGCCAATTCCACGTTTACAGATTTTTATCTGAGAGACTTGTCAGTACAAACAGACAGCCTGACCATGTTAGGGCCGCTCGTTGCTGCCCAACATGTAGTCGCCTAGTCTTCAAAGAAAAGGGGGGGGGGGGGGGGGGCAGTACCGATCTCAAGCCGACCACCAGTCTGCAAGATGGTTAGAGTCACGGCATATCAGTAATCGCCAATACCAGCCAGCTATCAAGACCCCGACACTAGTAAGTACAGTGAGTATAAATGTGTTTATTTCTAGGTAAATCTAGTGTCGGACATTCAACAAATTTCATAGGTTAAGAAATTGGCGATTGGAGCATATCGTTGGTACTCTGGTATTCGGATGCAGAAGTCTTGGTCCTTATACCCTTCTTACCGTTTCACTAGTAATTGCCCCTTAACCCCTACAGTGCTTTATGCCCAGGGTTACTGACGGGTTCAATTAACGTACCACAACCATGGTCAGTTGGTTCCACTAGTAGACGGGTGCAGAAGCCTCGGTCCTTATACCCTTCTTACCGTCTTACTAGAAATTGCCCCTTAGCCCCTACAGTGCTTTACGCCCAGGGTTACTAACGGGTTCAATTTATGGTACCATGCATCTCTGATCATCTCAGCGGTTACAGCCACACTTCAACAAAGCCGAGGCCCACCTCCTACTGTTGGTAGGATAATAGCAGGTGTAGATTGAGAAATAAATATTAAACATTTATAAATAATGTTGGTATTTATTATCAAATCAAACCTGCTATTGTCTTGACTGCCCGACCCAGCCTGCCCGCACTCTTCTTGGCCTTGCACGCATCACGCTTATAGGCTCATAGAAGAAAAAGGATTTGGGGAAGTGCGTTTGGGCGCAGGCGCAGTGTAACCTATTGGCTGAGGCTCCAGAGGGTGAGAACTTTTTAGTCTACAGCAGGATCTCAATAGAGGATTAAGGGCAACACAATAGCAGGTTTGATTTGATAATAAATACCAACATTATTTATAAATGTTTAATATTTCATGGTTATCTCCCTTTGTGCACAGTATATGCCATAGTTATCTCCCTTGGTGCACAGAACCTTATGACATCCTAGTGATCTCTTCCATCCAGCAGATCACAAATGATGATATGCATTTCAGAAAGGAGTATACGAACAAAGAGATACTTGTGACACTGATTTTCCCATTTGTCTTGACCGTAAGTTTGACATACATTTCAAAGTAAAAAACATTTCTTTAAAAGTAACTATTATTATTCATCCAATAGATAAAGGCTGGGACATTTCTGACATTCACATTTCACATTTACCGTATCTTATACAGCTGTTAATCCTAACTGTGAGAGGGTTGACATTATGAGAGTGTTGAGTGAATTCACACATTATACCTCTCTTTTCTTATATTTTGCAGGTTATACGCTACAGTGCCGCATTCAATAGTATAATAAAATATGAGGACATCAGTAAACATTACTGTACCATTGGTTTAATTAGCTTGGCTGAAGGGTTTATTACATCTCTCAGGTAAGTGTAAAACTTTTCTGATATCCTCAAAGCAGCACGTCACATTTACCATGTTCCAGAGCAATCATGGTAATAGCATGTTTTTAATACATATTTTATCCCAGCCCTGACAGTGTTAATATACTTGCAAAAAAAACATGTTCTCCAACTTTACATGTATGTCGGTGAAAATATTTATGAGTGATGGCAAAGATGCTTGTGGAGAGCTGTGACAGGAACTACCCAATGTGACATTATTCCACCATGCCAGTCCAGAGTTAGAGGGTCACTATATTATAATACTAATGCCATTTAGCAAGTACAGTAATCCCTCTAATAATTCAATCGCAGGAAGTGAGCTTTCCAACCATAAAATCTGAGGGTGATCAAATTTATTAGAATTGGAAGTTGACAAAATGGTTCAAAATCTTGCATATAATCCATTATTTCTCTGTTATTTCAATGATCTTAGAGGGTGATCAAATTTATTAGAACCACTGATTTAATTGTGTCCTCAAAATTGGGGGGTAATTGAATTTTGATAGGGGGATTGAATTATTAGAGGGATGACCATATGTAACATTTATATCCAATTATTTCTAGGATGAAACTTTCTTCAAACTTTCTCTGATCTCTGGACTTACTCTTTAGTGGAAGCCGAGGTAGCCCAGTGGTTTAGAGTGCTTTCATTTACTCTGGCGATTTGGTTCCAAATTCTGAGTGTGTGGGTTCAAGTCTCGAATGGGACTGCACAGTGACTTGGTTGGCAGAGGGTGGCTTCGTCGATGTTGTTGTTGTTGTGATTATATATATATATTTTTTTTTTTCAAGAATATAATTATTTCCCACCTTTTCATACACCACAATGACAGTGGATGTCATAAAAATGCTTTCTATACGCCCTACATCGATCTACATACTCCTCCTCTACTAAATTTCCATCTGTAATATCAAGTGCGGTAACTCCTATGTTAAAGAATTCGCCACGAATCCTGGTACACAGTCCACCATAATACATTCTCCACGATATGGCTGGTTTCCAGTAACTGACTTTCGAAGACTTTTGAAATCGAGTTAACGGCTCCGAATGCAGGAGAACTTACCTCCTGGCATTCTCCACGCCCATTGAGTTTTCACCATAGTTCACATCTGCTCATCCATTTACTGTTGGTTGTCTGCAGACACCCGAATTCCCCCATGTACCGGGATTCGTGGCGAAAGTCTGTATACGGCTAACCGGGCTTTAACATAGAAGTTACCGCACTTGATATTACAGATGGAGATCCAGTAGAGGAGGGGTATGTAGATCGATGTAGGACGGAAAGAAAGCATTTTTATGACGTCTACTGTCATTGTGGTGTATGAAAAGGTGGGAAATAATTATATTCTTGAAAAAAAATATTTTTTAATCACAACATCGACGAAGACACCCCCTGCCACCCAAGTCACTGTGTGGGACTGGCCCATCCAGCACAATTATTTGTACTTTACCAAGAAAGTGTCATCCTAAATCTAATTGGATATACATGTAAAAGATCACTACATTGTTAAATGGGTATACTGCAGGCTTCAGATTATCATGGAGCTACCCATAATATGAATTAGCATAGATACAATTTTAACATCAGCCTGCACATTTGAAATGAAGTTTTGATAAATTTTCAGTTTTAACTGTGGTGCTGATGCAGCCCTGAGGCTGGCACGATCGTTACAGAGTTTGTTGAACTGGCTGTTATTATGTATCCTCAAGTCATTGAAGCGGTTACAGGAGAACAAACAGATGCAGGAGTACTGTGAGGTCATGGATAGGGCCTGTACCACCACACAGAAGGTTCTCGATAGGGGAACCATCAAAACCCTACTCTACATAGCTCGGATTGAGGACTCTGGTGAGCAAGCCTAAAGTGAAGGCTATTTTCCATGTTTTGTTTTTTCAGAAATTTTGAAATTCTAAACTCAATTCTTTTCTGCAATTTGGTGCATTTTGAAGACTCTATCAAGCAAAATATCACAATTTGACCTCAAGTTCAAACACCCCGCCCCCCACAATTCCCCAACTGGGAAAATGTACGAGTTGAGGCTATTTTAGGTAAATCTGAGGCTCATTTCTCAACAAACAATACATACAGGCATTCTTTTTGTTTTATTTGGCGCTTGTACCATGATATGTACTGGCTATTCTTGCTCCTCCAGATGCACGCACCTACAGTGCCTCTGGCTGAAATACTGCACCAAGTCTGTATTTCGTGCATTATAAATGAGTATACACCATGCCCCTTGAACCCCATGACATACTGATCAGGGTTTCATAGAAGTCACATCTTACTACCGTTAATAGGCTGTAAAATTCGCTCAGAAACTCAATAGACAAACCAAGAATCACAGTAGATTTATGAAAAACTCAATTCTGACAAAAGTGTTAATGCTAAAGTATTGAAATACTACACATTAAGGGGGTAAAATTCTAGAAAAAACTGAATATTGATTGGACAAAACTCAATTCAGTGTTAAAAAAAAATGAATATTTTGACGTCTATGAACTCCTGACTGCAGATATGACCAATCAAGAGGTCAGTATTTTTCTATTGGCTCAAATACGATGTAATTATGGGATAACATGCAGGTGCACAGAGAGCTAAGTTGCATGTTCTTACCAAATAAAGAATTCAACCTTTAGTCAGCAATTGTGAGTTAACAACTTGGAAGAACCACTACATAAGAGCTAGCATAGGTATCGCTGTCACCCAAGTGACGACATGTCCTGGCATGTCAGCCTTAAGTTTTCGTTGATTTTACACAGACACATATCGACAGTTAGAACAAGCTGAAGTGGATGTACGAGGGACTGTCAGTCAACTACCACAGGGATTTATACCACACCCACTGAAGGAGAAGATTACGGAGGCGTTTAAACAAATGGACAGGTAAAGTAGTAGGACAACTCAAAGTCGAAATTGATTTTCTCGTATTAAAATCTTGGGAAAATGCTACGTATATTTTTTTTTAATCCAGAATGTTTTTATTGCCAATTGTACTATTTACATCTGACCCCTTGGTGGATAACATTGTGGCGTTTTGGAATATGTTGGACTTCCGACATTCACTGCCACAGACACGCACCTTTTCATACTATATCTCATACATGCTTCTGCGACTCCCCATACATAAACTTCAGATCTACATGTACATAGATTATGCCTCACTATTCCGATATAGTGAAACATGATTGTCATTTAGACCCTAGCCATTCACAGTTCTGTTGGAGTGGTGAAACGTATGGTTCTCTCTCTGTCCATGAGATGAAACGGTTTTACATGTCGTAAAGTAAAATATATTAATCGCCGGATGCAGCACCAAGAAAACGCTACATAATTAGTTAGTAAATTTTTAGGTTCAATGGGAGGCTTTCACAATAGGGCCAGAAGATTTGACGTTTACTTGGTTAACTCGGCTAAAAGGGACAAATAGTAAGTGACAATCACAGAATCTGATTGGATAGTTCATATTGTGCAAATCCCCCATTGTTAATAAATACATACACAATTGTTGATAATTTATGATACTTGTGTGTATGAACTGATTTCCTCCTCTTTTTTATTGTGTAAATTTTGAATGCTAATTGTATATTTATGTTCAAATTCCCGACTTTAGCTAGTAATTCGATGATAATATCACACATTGACCCTGATATATTACAGCATACAAGAAATACAGGTAGACAACCTTCCCGTATTGGATGTATCCCAGAATGCAGTCTGCTCCACACTGAATGGTCTGGTAGCTTTAGAGGCTGTGTTAAATCCCACTAATAATATCCAACCATTTGTGGAACAGCTGTTTGTCTTAGAGAAACTCTTGGTAAGAATGCTTATGCCAAAAATGAAAAGCCTTTTGTTTCTGGTCATTAATCTTTCAGTGAGGGTAAGCCTCTTTGGACTATTTTTTCAGTGAAGGGTATAATTCATATCTACAGTACGTCCTCATAAACTTAATTCTAGTTTTATTTGATGTATGAAATTCTGTGTTAATTTTCCAGAGCCATTTTGGAGCAATCCAATATCTTTTCATAAATTCTAGAATCTTAGGTATTATCATAACCTGGACTGAATACTTGGTATTCTCTTTGGAATGATGAAGAAAAGATTTGTTAAAATTCTATTGGTTCCCAATTCAACATCACACCGTGTTTAGATTTGGCGTAATGAAAAATGTTGCATGGCTCAGCTATGCAACATAAAGATCATGTGTAAAGCTCTAAATTAAATCATGTTTATTTATTTCTACTTCATTCAAGCATTCTTTGAAATGTTTCATCACATATATGCTGCAACCTAGTCGACATTGTGCATATCTGCATTTTACTGAATGCCCCTTTCATTTTGTGTATGCAGAAGTTGTCAAGATCTGATTTGTGTCGTGAACTGTTCCGCTCGTGTTTGTTGGGGCTGATCGACTCGACCGGGAAACAGGAAGAACTCAAGTGGGCAGCGTTTACATTCCTGAAGGTAATTATTGGAGACTTTTGATTAATTTTCTAATAATTCGATCACAGGAAGGAAGTCTGATTTCCCACCTAGATATGATGAATGGAATGATCATACTTACTGGAACAGGAATAAGATATGATGAATGGAATGATCATACTTACTGGAACAGGAATAAGATATGATGAATGGAATGATCATACTTACTGGAACAGGAATCGAGAAATATAAGATGACACCATAATAGATTCGGTGAATATAATGTTCTATACTAGTTCAGGGCCCTCGGTGGCCGAGTGGTCTAAGGCGCTTCGCTGGTGACCGCTAGCCTCATACCGCTGAACCGGCACGGGTTCGAGCCCAGCTAGTCCATGTGTGAAAGTTTGTCAGTTACTTGCCGAAGGGCGGTGGTTCTCTCCGGGTACTCCGGCTTCCTCCACCAACCAAACTGACTGTCACCATATGAGTGAAACAAACTTGAGTGTGACATTAAGCCAAATTCCCTCCCTCCCTCCCTCTATACTAGTTCTCTTAAACTTCAGCCCAGTGGGGCTCCCGGGGATTGACCTTGGGTGTTGTTGTACACCCCAGGCCATGGTAAGAATTTAAGGGCCTTAGCTCCTCTGGAAGCTTGTCATAACAAGGGGGGGGGGGGGATTTGGTTTAATGTCACACTCAAGGTTGTTTCACTCATATGGTGACAGTCAGTTTGGATGGTGGAGGAAGCCGGAGTACCCGGAGAGAACCACCGCCCAGGTGACAAAGTGGGGCGCCCATGGGGTCCTAGGTGTAAAATGGAATAGAACCCTACCTGTGTCATTCCGGGTGTGAAAAGTAACAGGACCCAAACGTGATATGACTGAAAAATTGTGGAAAGCAACGTTAAATCATACTCAATCACTCAATAATTTATGCAGCTATCAGATCACATGTCAGGGACCATCTCAAAATATCTCCTACAGTACAAGGCAGAAATAACTTGCTCATAAACGCGAGTGAAAAAAAACATTTTCGCGACTATAATTTATTAATCGCAGCCGGAAAACTCGCCTAAATCGCGCAAGAAAACAAAAGCATAATCGCGACTGAAACGCGTACGGTCGACGTGTTTCAGTCGAGATTATGCTTTTGTTTTTTTGCGCGATTTAGGCGAGTTTTCCGGCTGCGATTAATAAATTAAAGTTGCGAAAATCTTTGTTTTCACTCGCATTTATGAGCAAGTTATTTCTGCCTTGTACTGTGGCACTCCAGCATTGACCTTTCTACTACATTTGTGTTTCAGTGACTTTAATTGATTATCAATTCTCGATAGAATAAACTATTGAAATTCTGTGAAAATTGATGTATATATTTTCATATTTACTCAATTATTTGGTACTAAACGTCGAGTAGAAGAGGTTGACACAAACAGATCACTCTTAGTGACTCTGGTGCTTCAATCAATTCAGGTTTGATATTGAAATACTGGTATGCATTCAGCTTTTTGCTTCCCCCAATAAGAGTGTAAAGCAGTGTGACTGTTGCACTCCCGTTTCATATGTGACGGCCAGTGACAAGGTCTATTGGTCCAAATATGTTATGCATAGCTAAGGGGTCATTTCAGATATTCGGTTTGGAATTTTGTAGCCAATTAGTTGCGACTTTCTAACAAGTTATCCATTTCAGCACTACCTATAGTATTTCAGCACTATGCACAGTATAGAGCTGAGTATTTGATTTTCCTGATTACAGTGGGGTTTTAAACCCCTGTATTCGTGGTTTTGGCATTCTCAATTAGCGCTGCTGTCTGTGTGACACTTCATCAACCCCCTCAACACATGCCGCTGTGCATTTGACTCTGTGTCAAACAGACATGAGCATTGAGTTTAATCGCAACAGCCAACTCTAAGTCAGTGTTAAACACCTAAATCACCCCATTGCCCAGTATCAGGAATATTTTCTAGTTGGCTGAACTTTTATGGATTTATTTGTTGTTTCAGCTTCCGCAGGTTTTGATGAGACTGAAGAGTAATATGCATGGACGAGACTTCGCTCTGGATCTCGACCAGGGCATCGATGAGCTCCTCAACTTTGTACCTATCCTTGACCTCACCGATACCAAGCTAAAGTAAGGATAGTAACCATATACTATTGACATGCAATTGTACAGTGAGGCTAGAATTGGACATCGACCATCCTCATTTCTAACAAAGTGATGGGCTAGTTTCACTAATTCACACAATCGTGATATTTTACAGCAAATGTAGTTTTAATATCTTTTAATTAAATCACAGTAATGCATTTTCTCAGCACAAAGTATCGGGGTGATCAAAGAATATGTGACATTTACATATGGTAAACTCCTTTGTGTGTGACAATAATAAGCTAATATTTCATTCAAACCCAAAACATGCAGAATCAGATTTTGTTGAAGTTTATATATTGGAATATCTGCCATAAAATAATGGTGATTGTCGACTGTATAATTGGATTGATGATTGATCAAAATGTTCCCTGCATTTCAGTATTTTTTGAGGCATTTCATAGGGAAGATTTTGTACTGTAACACAAATATGACAAAAGTATTATATAGGTTCTTCCATTTTGTCTTTGTCTAGTTGTGACTGTCTCCAGATACTATTACAGGAGTGTGGTAAACATAGCCTACTCTCCGATCTACAGTGTAAGAAATTACTACAGAGAAGGTAATTGAAGTACACACTTGATAAACTCGAGAAATTAAGGAATCAGACCACCTTGGTACCATTATAGGAGAGAAACTGCCTGACTACATGTTGTCCGTCACTTTGTTTCATAGCCATAAATGTGTTACGGGGGCGTGAATCTCTCATGAATACGCGGAATTCTGTGATTGAGTAAATTTCTCAGAAACATATTATTTCAGAGTCTCAGCCTATGTCCAGTTTGAAAAAACACAGGTTCATTGAAGTCTGTTTACTGTCATCCCTCCTATAATTCAATCACAGGAAGTGAGATTTCTCACCATAAAATCTGGGGGATGATCAGATATATTAGAACCGGAAGTTGACAAAATGGTTCAAAATCTTGCATATAATGCATTATTTCTTTGTTATTTCAATGATTTTAGAGGGTGATCAAATTTATTGGAACCACCGATTGAATGTTGCCCCCAAACTGGAGGGTGACTGAATTTTGATAGGGTGATTGAATTATTAGAGGTATTACCGTACTACAGTTGGTAAGGAGAAAAAGATGCAATGTCTTTATCATGCTTCCAAAAGAGCTCATTACCTGTAATCTACTATATTTGTCATTTGTGAGATGATAAACTATAGTAAAGAAAGTTAAGCTGATATAATCATCAATGATATCTGTCCTTCACTGTTAGCTATATATATTATTCTCCAGAACGTCCGAGAGCCACAAGCCACGAGTGGCAGATCCTCCCAGTCAGCAACCCAGTGCTAGTCTGATACTACGGGCTGAACCTACTGTCAACAGTATTATGAAGGTTTGTACTGCTTCATAGCTTGCTTAGGGTAGAGATGGCTTGCTAATTTGTGATGATGTTACCCGCACTTACTGTGCCACAGAGATAGTGCCTATCATGCTGGACCCCCCCCCCCCCCTCTCTAATGTTACATATATTTGGATGTTGCAATGTTATAATGTGATGTTCGTCCATTCCTGGTAAGTGGGCAGAGTTACTCTTCCTTGATCTCTATCATGAGGACTGTCCATCTGATCGTAATCTTTAAGCGCAGTGCAATAGTTTCCACATTATTTGCATGTCTTCTAAAATTTAATTATGTAGTACAGCTTTTCAGTGGAATGCATAACGTTCATACTTCCTTTCCACCTTCCCTGCCTTCTAACTTCAGTGTGCTTATTGTATGCTCTGCAATGAGCCATAATGCACATTACATGGTATTTATCAATATCTACAGTCTGAAGGTTATACCCAGTGGTCCCAAAACCTGTCCATCACCGCATGTCCGATCTATATCTGGGATAGTTGATACTCTAGTGAGAGATGATGTGTCGCATACCAAAAATGGAGGTTGGGGTCAGATGTCAAAGGTCACTGGCCTAAAAAATGAAAATCATTGAACCATTCGTGTGCAGTTTATGTTGCAAGTGGATAAACCAGGTTGAGTCGTATACCAAAATTGAGGTTGGCGCCAGAGGTCAAAGATCACTTTGGCCTAAAAATAAGGAAATCATTGTTTTGTGAATGGATTCATTGGCGGGAAAAGGTGTTGCACACCAAAATTGAGGTCAAGGTCAAAGGTCACTGTTACCCCAAAAATCATTAAAAAAAACACACATTTTTGTGTGTGAATAGATACATTAGGGGGAGACGTACCAACATTTTGATCAAGGTCAAAGATCAACATCACTGTGACCCCAAAATAAGGAAATCATTAAACATCAGAAAATTTTGTTTTGCCAGTATAGACACATTAGGGGGAGACATGTCTCATACCAAAATTGAGGTCAAGGTCGCCGTCACCACAAAAGGACTAAATCATTGAAAATTGTAATTTTGTGTGTTCGTGTTATTTGTGCCTTAAAACAAACTTTAATGACATTATTGAGAAAAAGACACAAATTTATTGTTTGGACATCTAATTTGTATCTTTTAATGCAAAGTAGTGTGGGGGGATTTGATATAACCTTAAAACATAGCTCATCCTGTGGCATCTCTCAGTCACATTGTCCCTGCTTAACATAGCCATGCCTTCAGACATTGATACATGCGTAAATGGAAAGTATACCTCAACTACAGATGAATACAAGGAAAGGAAGTCTGTTTTCTGGCTCTAGTAGCCTAACTCACGAAGTAAGATGATTTGTGATTGGTGGAGCTGAATGTACACACATAAACTAAATGCTGCCTCAGGGAAAGTTACATGTATCATTGCTAGTGTATTTTCATGACATATTTGCTAACCTAGCTAAGTATAATGTTTATGATGTTGTGATATATTTTTTGCTGTTGCTTGCGTTATTTAACATTATTTGCTTTATCATAAACAGTCTTTAAGGCTTCTTCCTTGTTTTTGTACAGTTTTCTTTGCGAGCCATATGTTTTTCATAGCGACATAATAAAACAGCTGATCTAGCTGATCTGGGGTGTCTTCATGTAATCCGTTCTGCTTGTGTTATGTGACCAATCTAGAAAAGCAAGTGATTGTGATTCTACGTTTGTCGTCAGTTCTCAATCTAGGAAGACGCTTCATCAGCGTGTTCACTCTAAATTACATAGCTGTCAACAGGACTAAATTTGATCATGAAAAATTCAACATCTGGGGGATTTAGTAATGTAACATACACTACTATATACATGTATGTTTAGACAAAATATAATCCATGTATTTACACTGAACCAATCCTTCTTATATCAGAGACTGTCCTCCTGTTGTCAGTGCAAGAGATGTACTGTCTGATTCTCCTTGAAAACAACCAATCATCATAGTCCGTCACGAAACGATGTGAAGTGGGTCACGATATCACAGCTAGCAGGGCAAACAGTTACCTTTGAGATAGCTCACATGATATTTATATTGGTCAAGGAAAACCAATATTGCAGAGGCTGGAGGTCTGCCCAGGTCAACATTGATTGTCCTTGGTGATTATAATGTCATGTCGACCACCTCAAAAATCAATAAATGTTTTATTATATAATTATGAATATTGATAATATATAGCTTCACAGCCCTATGTATTTAGAATACCAGTATCAGCAAATAGGACAGTCCCGAGAGAAAAATTGCAGCCAGGAAAGGCGCGAAACTACATCATTGCTCACGTGACGTCGGGTCAAGGTTAGACACTGGGTAATGCTTTAACAGTGACGATACCGCAAAAACCGGAAAATAATTATCATTGTTGCTTTCAAAATATTAAAAAAGTTTGTCATTGTCTCCGATTTAAATAAGCATTTCCAAACAGAAGTCATCGCCTATGAAATAATACAGCATTTCCAATGTTAAGAAATGGTTTGTTGTCTAACCTCGGCATGACGTCACATGGGACATGACGTTTCGCACCATTTGTCGTTAGAGTTCCATCTCGGGACTGTCCTATTGTCTTTCTCTTCTGATTGGCCGGTGATCCATTGCCTGCACGGCACAGAATAATTGTTTCTAAGAACACCCTGTCTCAATTATAATGAAGAGAGGCTGGATGCGCCTAAGCCCCAGGTTTTGTGAGGGGCGTAAACCAGAGGTTCACATTAGGAGTTACAGCCCCTGATATGAGGAGGATGACTAAATCTTGACCGTAGTATCTTAGGTGTGTCCCCAACGTTCCCATGTAATCTTCTGAAATTACTAGATTTGGCCCTGCGGCCAAGCTTTGTGGCAAACTGCCATGGAAAACTGTTCAAAGACAGGGTTGATAATTTTTAGCTTCGGCTAGACTAACAACCATAATACATTAGGGTGACATTTGGTCCACAGACCTCTTGCTTTTCACAGACGTTGGATGCCGATTTCACCAAGAACCAGGATGCGTTGCTTGGCGTTCTCTCGCACATGTCATGCGGAAAGAGCTTCGAGTTGATCCTGGCTGCAGCTGCCGCAACGGGTAACCTCCAGGGCTTTGCCGTCAAACTGGTCAGGTGAGGGCATAAAGGTTTCCCCAGTGTTTAGTCTCTCCTGATTTGGTGTTAAAAAAATGGACACCAAGATTTGGCAAGCCATGAATTGCTAGAAACCTTTATAAATTTTATCTGTCATTGCACACATTTATGCATTTTAACCCTACCTGGCGTGGGGGGGGGGAGGGTGGAAATTGCTCCCCTAGTGAACTTTTCTCTGCTGCTCCGAAACGACAAAACCGAGGAGGCTGAAACTTGGTGACTTTAAAGCTTATCTTATTGGGGTCATTTTCAGCCTATTTTCATATACCCCTGGGCTGAGGATCATGGGTAAATTCAAAATGGCGGCCTTATGGTATCCGCGAAAGTAATGTTTTTCAATCTTTTCGCGCCATTTCTTCACATTTTCCTGGCCTTGGAAGTATTTTATTTATGCAAAACTAATTATTGTATATTTTATTTGATTTTTTTCGAGGGAAATCGGAAAAATGAAAATTTCGAAAAATCGACCCCAAAAAGGCAGAAAAATGGCTTCCGAGAAGATGACGATACGATACACCCCAAATCGCCCAGGCCAGATAGGGTTAAGAGTTTCGTTGAGAAAGATATTCCACAGTATTGTAGTTCATGTAATAGCTTCATTGGAAATTTTGGGAATTCAGGCCCATTTCCCAACGATGCATGGTTCCGAACAGGAAGGTGGAAGGGAGAGGGGTGGAGTCAAAGGGGTGGATATATCAAATGTGACTGGTTTTAATTTGTATTAGTCTGCATATGGCCTGTGACAGTTTGAAGCTATCCCCGTCACACCTGATAAAGAAAATCTTAAATGCTCATCTGCTGGAGCTTTTGGAGTAAAGATCATTTAAGTTTGGCTCAGGGGATTAGGGCCCTAACCTTTTTAACCAGTCTTCACCAAACATGAACAGCAACAATTAACTTTCCCAACTAGCCATGATGGTGTGGTGTATTAACCATACTGAATACTGCAGTCTGCTCCAAGATGTTATAAAACTATTTATAATTTATGCATTCCAGATTGAATGAATTTGCCAAGCAGTCAACCGGTGAAAGTGGTAAAGGGGCCCAGATCCGATCTCTGCTTTTTGACATCTCCTTCCTTATGTTGTGTCATATCACTCAGCTATATGGAACAGAGGTACTATAGTGTCTCGTTACGCTGACTGGGGATTCTTGTCATAGTCGGCATGGCATGATTTACTTCTACTATGACCACCATGATGTACTGTCACCATGGTCACGGTTACTATGGCAAGCATGGATATACTGTTGCTATGGTTACCATGATTGACTGTTACCCTGGCGACTTTGATGGATGGTTATTGTGACCACTATGATATTCTATCACCATGACTATTACTACAGTACAGCTCAGAAAATACTTTTCTTTAAATGAGACAAAACAAAAACATAAACACGAGTATAATTCATAACCCCGACAGAGAAATGCGATCGGGTCGCGTTAAAACAAAAACAATATCTCGACGGAAAATAATACACACGTCAAATTTTTTACGCATGTTCGGAAACATTTTGCATATCGCATTTTTTTTAAAAAAATTGTTTAACCACATTCTCCAAAAACATAGACATTAACGTTAACTTGAAGATTCAGTCAATTCTAATCTTGATTTTCTCACTTTACCCTCACATTTAATGTATAGTCTTTTCTGGACTGTACTGTATTTCACTGTTACTATGGCTGCCTTGATTTACTGCGGATATGGTCACCATAGATTCAATGTTACAGTATGGTCACTGTAATAACTGTTACCGGGACTCTGTGACCAGGGTTGACACTTACCATTGCGTTGTTGCCGTAGTTTGCATGGTTAGCTTGAGTTTTTCTTGGAAACTCAATTTCATCCAGTTCACAGGATTTTACCCAGAATTATCCAGAAAACCCATTTACCCTTATATTTTATTGAAACACTCAGTATGAATTCCCATCGTTCAGTATGAATTCCCATCGTTCAGTATGAATTCCCATCGTTCAGTATGAATTCCCATTGTTCTTGTTGGGGGTTAAGAACAATACAAACAATTTTTGTCTGAAAATGGTCACAAAAAATAATTTGGTTTCTGAATTATTCTACTTATGTACTTTACCATTCATTTCCAATGTTGTCATGGTAACCGTGTGCCATAGTGTTACTGTGATTGCTATTCACCATGGCTGCTGAATGTAGGCCTTCGATTTTGACGAGACTGATTGCTACTTTCAGCCTTGATGGGGGTTAAGAACAATACAAACAATTTTTGTCTGAAAATGGTCACAAAAAATAATTTGGTTGCTGAATTATTCAACTTACATACATTTCCAATGTTGTCATGGTAACTGTTTACCATAGTTAGTGTTACTATGATTGCTATTCACCATGGCTACTGAATGCAGGCCTTCGATTTTGACGAGACTGATATCAGCCATGTCAAAAAGAAAGGTCTGTAAAAGATACCATGGTATTCTGCCTGCTCAAATTCTGAGCATCACTCTCAGATTGTATTTCTGTTATAACATAAGGCAATTTCCTAATTAACCACCTTCCAAATCTAATTCAAAAACAGCCGTTTTTCCCTACTTCCCGACTTCTCAGCCAGGACAAATATTCAGCAAGGTTTCAAGCATGTGCTGAGAAGACAAAGAAAAAGATCATAGTTATCTGAATGAAAGAAGATGGCATCGCCCCGTATATATTTTATGACATTGATGGACTCGAATTGGTGATCGGAATTTGTCGGCTCTCTGATGAAACTCTACATTGTCAGCCAATCTTTATGGTCGATTTACTCAAGTCTATTTTGATGCATGGTTAAAAAAAAATCTTCGATTTCAACTCTTGCTCTTTAAAGAGAGAAATAAATATGGGGAATAAAAAAAGGAGTTGATACACCTACTGAATAAAAGTACGATCCAAGACAAAGAAACATGCCGTCCACAATTTTGACTATCACATCAAAAGTTACGGTCACCACAAATTATTCGAACACGTCCATTTTCCCAGAATTCGCCTGAAGATTAATTTGAAAGTGGTAAATTTTTTGGGTTTAATTATTGCCATTTCACGAATAGTTAGAGAAATTACCGTTGTGCATGTTTTCATTGTTGACGTGAGCTAAAGGATTAGACTAGTTAAAGCATTGATAAATAACCATTATTAGACCTTCTGTTTGCAGATTCTGTCCTGCAGCCCTGACTGCATGGAGTCCTTCTTTGTGAAATGGGCTATTAGGTGTCTGCCAGACGATGGCAAATACAAGTCAATAGACAACTTCGGTCCCACCGATCCAAACAAGGTTGATGCCCTCCTCAATCAGCTTTATGTGGGAGGGGAAATCAAGACCAGGTAATAGATATTTCATATTGAAAGGCTTTGGAAATTCACAGCCACCCTGACAGTTCTAGACACAGTGCAAATATAGGACATGAAATGAGAAAGAGAGGCAACCACTCAATCATATTAATGCCTTATTTGGCTGACTTGTGTTCGAACTGTTTTGACAACTCAGAGCGCCAAAGGCATGTATTGCTGTCACCTTGTAGTGTTGAGTTCTTGTTTTTGATCCATCTTTCAGTTCACACTGGTTTTCAGAAACACAGTGTATTAACCCTCTCTGTATGGTACCGTATCTGTACCGATTGAAATGGCTTGATCCAGGCCATTTGTGAACCCGTTATAATGGGTTTGGGCGCGATGAATTTGGGCGCCCAAATGAAAAAAAACAAAACAAACAAAAAACGAAGAAAATAGTTTTTTAATCTTTTTTTTTTTAGAAAATTTCCTCTCTGAACAAGATGAAACCTATACTAATGCAAGTACTATTTCCAAATATTAAGTTATCAGGCTGTATTTAGACCATTTAATACTCCCACAGCTTCCATAGGCTTCGACAGTCTCACATCGCGGCCTATTTCACTATAACTTATCACACTCTGCGCCATTTAAGTGTGCCCAAACTAAAAGTCTAGATCAGGCCCTGTGAAAAAAAGTTTTACGTTTACCTGCCATTGGCATTGAAAACATAAGGAATTCCTTGACAAATAGTTTCATCATATTACATGTTGTTGGAAAGCTGAGTAACATCTCTGAAACCACATAGATGATAATAAGTATATTCTCACTTCATGATTGCTCACGACAGTGTTGATACCAGTTTGATATTATGGCGTATCACGTTGGGCACACCAGTTCTCATCAGTCACTGAAGTGAAGCAACGTTGAGCTCGGTCAATACTTGAATGGGTGACCGGGTGCTTTACTGGCTTGGCTGATCAGTGTCCAGGATAATAGGAACTGTGGATCCTCGTGTTCTGGCACATGTAGGCACCATCGTGATATGACTGAAAAAATGTTAAAAAACGATGTTAAATACTACTCACTCACTCACTCACTGGTACAGAGGGAGTTAAGCTTTCTTTAAAGGTCAACCCAAACGGAATTTTATTTGGTCTAAAAACCCTTAAAAATCATAGTTCATACTTCACTTTGTATGAAAAAAATATTGAAAAAATTCTAATCTGATCAGAAACACACGTAATATGGGAGCAAAGTGGGCTTTTCCACACTTTCACAGCTGGGTTGATGACGTCACGCAGGGAAGTTGCCTGAGAAAAAACAGCGGATAACATGGAAAGCGAGTGCAGTCAGAGCTCCGGTTCAGATGTCGATTCGAGCGATATCAGCTGCTTAGATGGAAATATTTTTCGCCAAGAAGATGAAATAGACATAGAGGAGGATGATGACGGGCAAATTAACAGTTGTTTGCAGACCAACGACGGAATTCAGCCCTATCAATTTGAGCCGTACGGCACCGATTCTGACAGTGACAACCACTCTGACAACGTGGAACTCGACGACGACAGAATTCGGAGAGGTCGTTTGTTGAATACAGATTGGTATGCAACTTGACTGGAAACCTTATTATCGTCATCTATAAGACCAAATGTCCATATATTTTAAACTGTATTGAATGTAGAACGATTCTGTGATGTAAAGAACGAGCACATCTGTGTTGTTATTGTTGTTAATGACCGAGGCAGCCTTTTCGATGGGAAAACTTCGGGATTCAGCAGTATGGACAGTAAACTGTTGATAACTCTACTGATATACGTCCGATTTGAATTTTGTTTGTTTTCCCATAATCCCCATGAAATACCAATTTCAGAATTATATAGTTTGATAAAAAAACTTTTGACATTTATGGCGAAAAGTAAGCCGTGGTGAGTGGATCTGCATTCACATTTGCTCAATTTTCGACAAATTACCTCAATTAAATTGAAATCGAATGATATTCCCACAATCTCAAATATCAAGGGATTAAGAAAGTATTATTATCACTTCTGTATCTACAGCCATTCACTCCAATTGGTGTTTTTTATTTATTTACTTATCAAACGTATATATATTTATGAAAGATCATTTTATTATTATTAAATAATATATATGAAATAGAGACTCATCCAGTCTAACCTGTAGGTGCTCAAGCAACAAATGCCACGCGAGAGCGAGCAGGGCATGTACAGCCGTCTCCCTGCCCGAGGCCTCCCTTGCAGGCTAGGTTGGTTCAGCCGATGTCCGTGATAGATTCTCCTTGTCCGATTTCTTTGCCGTCACATTCTGATTGTTCTTAGGTTTGATAGTTGGAATAGCTGTTCTCTTTAGTTTTGGTTTGTACCCGAATTCAACTGCTACGCTGTAGATGTCCTCGAATGATGTCTAATTTCTGTCAAAATGTGCCGAGCAAATTATACGAGTACTGGCTCGGGCCCTCTTTCCACACTCTCGTGTTGCGTACAAATTTCGTCCAATTTGCAGCGATTTTCTCGTCTTTAGGCCACAAATGAATACTAACACCGTCATCTGTAGTAAAACTGCAACCTCCCACTACACAACGTCGCGGCATATTTAACAAATGATGCCCCGATACTCCGAAAATCTCCAGAAATCAGCAGCTACTTACGACTGTGGTATACGGCTTTAACATAGAGAATACAAGACGGCTTCCCTCCGTGACGTCACAGCTGGAATTGACAGGAGAGCGATTTTCACCTTTCAAACGGCAATATCTCGCCAACCAGACTGCACAAAATTATGAAAAAAATATCATTATTTTCAGAATCGAAAGGACTATTTTTTTATATTTTTGACCTCAGAGCGTTTGGGTTGACCTTTAACACATACAATAGTATAGCTGAGCTCAAAGGATGGTTGACTATTGTTCTGGTCACAACGTTTGCTGTAGATTCTGAGTTACATGATTGATGAAAAAATTTTACTAGCTAGCTGTTCATAAAATCAGTCTGCCACTGCAAATATCTAGAATATGATTGCTTGAACCAAAATGATATTTACAGTTAATCGAAAACAGACCAGTTTGAAATCAGAACAATGTCAGTCGAATCAATTCAACGAATCACATTTAAAAAATCATGGAGATTTCTTCTGAAAACATTGATAAAAGTTATTTTATTGCCTTATAGAAAGATACTTATAATTCATATACTGTAAATACCTTATTATTCACTTCAAATTATCTTTTCGCTATTCTTACTGTAAAGATTCTTCTGTGAAAGATAGTTCCTGTGATTTAATTGAGCCTATTATATACACATACTGAATACAGAAGAATCATTCTGAAAACCTAGGTCATAAATCGAGAGTGCATCCTTGTTGTTGTTGTAGGTTTTATTCATCTACCATAACCACTCCGCAGATAAAATTTACTTTGCTTTTTACTTGAAAAAAAAAATTGGCAGATAATTTAACTAAGGTGGTTGGTGACCTGTTCATTTCGGAACCAGAATAAAACCATGAGGCAGTTCTCATCTGCAGAAAACATTTTTTCATCATGTTGGTATAACTTGTATGTAGCATTAATTGTCATGCAGTACCGTGGGACTTCGAACAGTTATATCGAGATAAAAGATTCAGAATGTGTCACCTGCGGTATTTATAACTTAATCAGTTAAATTGCTATGCTAGAAAGTAGTCGGTCATTGTGGCCTTCATTAAGCAAGCTGATGGTTGTTTTTACAAGCAAGACTCATCTCAGAGGGGACCCCCATAATTAGAACTCTATTCAAATGGTTTTCCCTATGTGGAATACGTACCATCTGAGTTGCAAAGCACTTAAAATATTATTTTCAAGTAAATGCTTTCAAGTTTAGTTTATCTGTCAGTGGAATATCTGCAAAAGATACATCCAGCGAAATTGCTTTCAAGGTGAAATCGCGAAAGATAATTCCCTCGAAGAATAAGGCTTTTACAGTAACAAATATGTAGATGAATGAATGAATGAATGAATTTTATTCACCAATAATATATGGGTATAATAACATGTAGGTTGACAAAATAATGGCGGGAATAAAGCCCCAGGGGGCTTGTTCTATCCCAGTTAGGAATATAATTATAAGTATCTGAATATAGGGAGAATGCGAACGGTGAATAAAAAAAAAACTTTAAAACTTTGGGCATACAATCTAAAAATTATCATCGAGAAACGGGTAAAACTTCGAGTAAATAGGATTTAAGCTTAGACCTGAATAGTGATGAAGATTTTATGGTTTTGAGAACTGAGGGTAACTTGTTCCATTCCCGTGGCCCCGTGACTCCAATTGTATAATACGAAAGATTAGAGGAATAGAAAGGTCTATATAAATTTACTTCTTGGTTCCTTGTGGGATAGCGGTGTACTTCAGACAGTTTTGTAAAATAGTTACGGAAAAGAACCGGCATTGTTTCAGGGTGATACAAAAACTTTTGAACCAGGTTTAAACAGGAATATAAATTCAGATCGTGCAGAGGGGTGATTTTTAGATGAGTGAATAGTGGTTGAGTATGCTCGCGTTTCTGCGATAGAGTAATAACTCTGAGGACACGCTTCTGGAGCAATATTAACGGTTTCAGATGAGTCATATATGTGTTTCCCCAGAGGATGTTACAGTAGGATAGGTATGGGTATATCATCGAATAATATAAGATATGTAGTGTTTTCTTATTTACTGAGTTTTTGATAAAGTTAATAACCCCAGTGTTTCTTGCCACCTTCTTGCAAATGTAGTCAATATGGTTTGTCCAGTTTAGTTTATTGTTGAAGAAAACTCCGAGGAATTTGAAACTATTTACTAATTCAATCTCTTCACCGGATATAAATAGCTGTGGCACGTGCCGCAGGCGCTGCTTGGTGGGATTTATTATCATGAATTTGGTTTTCTTTACGTTTAGTGATAGTCGATTGGCCCAAAACCAGATATATAGTTTTTCCAATTCCTGTGACATAACATTGACAGCACTGTCGAGGTGTTTAGAAGTATAAACAACACTGGTGTCATCAGCAAAAAGAATGACCTTAAGTAAATCAGTGGCATTATTAATGTCATTAATATATAGTAAAAATAGAAGAGGTCCAAGGATAGATCCTTGGGGTACTCCACAAGTGATATTCATGGAGCAAGAAAGCATACTGTTATAGTAGACACATTGTGATCTGTTAGATAAATAGCTTCTGAACCACTTATTTGCTGTGTCGCGAAAACCATAATGGTGTAGCTTAGTGAGCAGTATGTCGTGATTGACAGTGTCGAAAGCTTTGGAAAGATCCAAGAAAGTAACTGTACTATATTCTCTAGATTCCTTGGCAGTGACCAATATATCATACAGAGAAATCGCCGCGTGAGAGGTTGAATGATTAGATCTAAATCCATACTGAGTGTCAGATATAATATTGTTTTTCTCTAAGAAATCTGCCATCCTTTTTATTGCGAGTTTCGCAATAATTTTACTTAGAGCTGGTAATACAGATATTGGTCTATAATTAGAAAAAAGGTTTGTTTCACCCGATTTGAATATTGGAGTCACTTTGGCTGATTTAAGAGAATCTGGGACAATACCCGATCTAAAAGACAAGTTCGTAATGTGTGCAAGTGGAGCAGAGACAGATTTGGCGACGAGTTTGACGAGAGACATAGAAATACTGTCCAAACCCGGTGAGGCCGACTTCGAAGTCATAATGATGAAAAGACATATCATACCACTGTCCAAGGGTTACCTCGATATGGACAATTTTCCCTTCTAATGGACACAGAAACAGAAGGATTCCTCACATAATCAACACTTGTCCGTTCTTCAGGAATTTACTTGTAACTTATTTTAATGGATGCATTAATATTACAGACAAGCATAAGTTGCCATGGTTGCTGTGTGATATTGATTGTGGTAAGACTAGGCCTCAGCTCCTCAGACAGCTTGTCGTAAGAGGCGACTAACTGAGGCACCCGTGGAGTTCGCGGGTGTGAAAAGGAATAGGACCCCACCTGTGTGGTTCCCGGGTGTGAAAACGAATAGGACCCAACGTCGTGATATGACTGTTGCTTTCAAGTATATTTCACTCACTCACTCACTTGATTATTTTCAATTTTCCTTAGCTTACAGCGCTGGAATGAGGTGTGCACAAATGCACCATTTGCGGTACAAGAGGTTCTGTATGCCTGGGAACTCGGTGCACTCACCGTTGATAATGTCAAGGTAAATACTTTTCTTATTATTTCATCGCTATGTAATTAAGATCTCCATGCTATTCAAATGAACAGTCACAAGCAACTTGTGACTGAGATACACCATATATAAACCTCAAAAACAACATGGATTTTTTTTTGGATAAAACAGCTTTTTGGTAATATAGATTGAATGATAGGAGCCTCTCTTGCTTGATACTGTTTTGGTGTTTGTTATCAAATCAAACCTGTTATCACTTAAATGCCATATTCCTCCATTTGGAGATCTCCTGCAAACAAAATTATCTCCCCTGATCGCTGCGTCGATCGTCCGCCAGGTGGCGTGCTCTCCGCGCATGTCCATCACTCTTTTTCCCATGTTGAGCAAGACCTGTTTTGAGTCAAGGCCGAGCAAAGAGGGGAGGATGGGTTGGGCAAATCAACGTTGATAACAGGTTTGATTTGATAACAAACACCAACATTATTTATAAATGTTTAATGTTTGTGTCTCAAATCTTCACCTGTTATCACTTAAATGCCAGACTCCCAACAGAGGAGGTTGGGTAGCCGACCTTGTGACTTGCTTTTGGATTAAGCGGAGCACGCCCTGTTCTGATTTTGTAAATCTAATATGCTTAATAATATCCTGATAATTCCCGTGTCGTATAGAAGCGTAGGGAGTTCAAGGTATTACAAGTAATGCGGCGAGAGGTGGACTCTGTTCCTACCGTTTGCTCGCATACTTGGCTAGATAATCAGATGCCATCGTGATGCCTTGAAGTCCCTTCGTCTCCGGCATGGTATGTCTTCTATACTTACCGAATTGTCGGGATCTTGCTTGCTTGAGCGGCGCCCCCCCCCCCCCTCTTTTCTTGATGGAATTAGTGGACTATACGCTGGGCTACTGCTAACGGGCCCAACGTAGTCACCCTGTCTGTTTGTACAGACATGTCCCTAAGATAATAGTCAGTGAAGGTAGAGTTTACAGTCCATGCACAGGATTGAACGATCTCGTCCAGTGACAAGTTTTTCCAGAGCGGCCAGGACGTAGCAATAGCTCTAATCTCATGAGATGATGCCTTCGACAATAGGGGAGGAGCATCGATGGCGAGTTGGTATGTCCAGTGTATCGTCTTCCTTAACCAAGATGCAACTGTATTTTTCGTAATGTCCGCAGATGCTCCCGGATGTAGTGATAGAAATAGGAGACGTCTAGATCCTCTAGTAGAGTCTGTTCTCTGTAAATAGCATCGTAGGGCTCTAACTGGACATAATACTCTGTCGTTCTCCAGTGGGCCTACGAAGTCTGTAAGTGCTGGGATCTGATATAGTCTTTGAGCACATGGTCCCTGACGTGTTGATTCATTCTTGGCGATGAATTCCGGGATCGGACGGAAGGATATAGTTTTCCAACCAGCGGTCCATGCCAGGGAGCTGCGTTCTAATGCGTGAAGCTCGGAGACTCTAGTGGCCAGAGCGAATGCTGTTAAGAAGACTGTCTTGTAAGACAGTGCCTTGATCGTAGCCGACTGTAACGGTTCAAATGGTGGGCATAGAAACGCACTCAGTACAACTCCAAGGTCCCATTTCGGTAGCAGTTGTCTTGTCCGGCGGGACTGTAAGGCGAAGGACTGGAGAAGAGCCGCAACGTTGATATCATGTCCAATATCAATTCCTGCAGTTAGTCTTATGACTCGGGATAATGCAGAACGGTATCCTTCTATGGTGCTTAACTTGAATTCCTTGTCCTGATGCAGGTGCAATAGGAAATCAGCTATCACTGGAACAGAGGCAGTGTAGGGATCGATGTCTCTGGTCCCACACCAGGTATGGAAGTAAGCCCACTTGGCCTGGTAAAGTCTAGAGGTGGATGGTCTGTTTGATGTCGCCATCGCCTCTGTAACTGACTTTGAAAATCCCTGGTCTGCAAGGGATTCCCTGATAATCTGCAGGCGTGAAGGTTGAGCCACTGTGGATCGTGGTGTAGGATACCTTGCCGTTGGTCTAGTAGTCGGCGCCACGGAGGTAGCTGACGAGGGAAGTCGGTCAGTAGCTGGACTAGTGATGGGAACCATGGGCGATTCGGCCACCATGGTACTACGAGGAGGATAACACTGTTGTGCTCTGTTATCTTGTTCAAGACTGCCTGAATAAGCGCTATCGGTGGAAATGCGTAGGCAATGAGGTTGTCCCAACTGATTGACATGGCGTCGACTGCCCAGGCTAGCGGATCGAGCATCGGGCTGACGAAGATTGGTAGCTGAGTATTGTCCCTTGTTGCGAACAGGTCTACTAGGGGCTGTTCCCAAATCGATGACACTTGACGAAAGGCCTCTGTGTGGAGATGCCACTCCGTTTGTAGGACTTTGTCCGGGCGTGAAAGACTGTCTGCAATGACGTTCAGGTGACCGGGTACATGTCGTGCTCGGATCCGGCACCGATGAATCTGTGCCCAGGTGAAAAGAGACCATGTCTCCTGGAACAGCAGTCGGGACTTCGTTCCCCCCAGCTTGTTGATGTAGCTTACTACTGTCGTGTTGTCTGATGCGATCATCAGAGAGCTGTCGAACAGTTGAGGGCTCCAGTGCTGGACTGCCATGTTCACTGCTGCCATCTCCAGAACATTGATGTGTAGTGTCTTTTGTTGTGGAGACCACCTGCCGGCTATCTTTAACTCTCCCAGATGGGCTCCCCAGCCCATGAGTGATGCGTCGGAGAATAGATTCTTGTTCGATGGTGACCAGCGGAGTGGAATCCCGAACATGGCGTTCTCCCTGGACTGCCACCATTTCAGAAACTGATGCAGGTGCTGAGGAACTGGTACTCGGGGGTTGATGGCCGAAGCTCGTAGATACGGCTGCAGGTGGAACTGTAACGGTCGCAGCTGAAGTCGTCCGTACTGTGTCAGATCCTGAGTTGATGTCAGCAATCCCAGTAGACTTTGCCAAAGACGTAAGGGTTGTGATTGGAAAGATAAAAATCTTTGGATGATAGACTGTATCTTTGTCCAACGTTCTTCCGGGGGCAGGATGATCCGCCTCTGTGTGTCGAATACTGCTCCGATGTATTGTCGTCTCTGAGCAGGCTCTAGTTCCGACTTTGTTGGATGTGGGATGAATCCGAGATACCTCAGGAGTTGAATGATGAATTGTATCTGGGACTTGAGTGCTGACTTCCTTGACCCCCACACAAGGATGTCGTCGATGTATGCCTCTATGTTGATACCCCTTAGGTGAAGGAAGGTCATGATTGGTGACGTGATTCTTGTGAAGCACCAAGGGGCGATGGAGATGCCGAACGGCAGGACCTGCCACTCGAACCGTCTCCCGGCAATGATGAATCGAAGATATCGACGATGATGTTGATGAATGGGAACATGAAGGTATGCATCCTGGAGGTCGATGGAGGCTAGCCAATCGTCCGGTTTTAGGCGGGACCGTAATGCTGGAACTGATGTCATTTTGAAGTGTGGAGGTGGCGCTAGAGTGTCGTTGAGTCGACGTAGGTCTATAATCATGCGAAGCTGATCTGTGTCCTTCTTGGGAACGAGGAAGACAGGACTGTAGAATCCTGGACTTGCTTCTTCCACGGGTAATTCCCTGACAGCGCCCTTGTCCAATAACACTTGTACTGACTCCAGTAATGTCCGTACATGTTCTGGCCGAACTGGAAGACGTGATGGTTTGGGTCTGGTGATGAGCCTGGGGTACTCTAGAAAGGTGAGGAAAACTCCATCTCTGAGAGATCTGGCGACCCACTTGTCGTCTGTGATAAGCTTCCAGTTCCGCCAGAAGATCCGTAGACGTCCGCCCACGACCGGATGATTGAATACCTGGAATTTTGGAAGGATGAAAGGATGATGATGATGGGTTAAAAGCTGAGGCTGGGGACCGTCAATTCCGACGGTCGGGCTTTCCTTTGCCCCGGTCGGAAAACTTTCCTCCTCTGCCACGAAACTGTCCTTTCCCGTAGGAACGAAAATTCTGCTGGCTGTCCTGCTTGGGTAGACTGCCCGAGTCTAGACGTGACGGCTGTGCAGAACGTCCTCCTCTGGTCGACTTGCCTTGACCTTTACCCTTGCCTTTACTTTTGCTGTAAGCTAGGGCTCCGATAATGCGGGAAGTCTTCTCGTCATTGACGGCAGGCATGACTGTGGAAATGGCTTGGTTAAAGAGATACTCGGATGACAGAGGTTGCTGTGCCAATTCGTTCTTTACCGATTCCAAAACCTCAGACTTGGGATGTTTCAGGTATGCAGCTCGTCGAGCCTGCACCATCGTAGCATAGGTAAAAGCCCCTGTTTCCATGAGATCCACATTAGACTTGTTCATGGAGTCGATAAAGGCGCTGAGAAACTCCATCTTGGGTTGTGAGAAGGTCAGGGATCCATCTTTATGCTTTTTGTCTGGATCCTGAATCACCCTGGAAATAGCCGTCAGGAACCAATCGGAGTATGATGTAATTCTGTGTTGTGTCAGCATCATGTCCTCCACAGCACAGGCCTGCTTCTGTTGAAGTACCACCGCTGGTGTCTTTGTGAAGTTCAACAGTCTGTCAAGATCCGGGTCCGACTTCGGGGCCTTGAACGGTAGATTGTCTCCGTGAAGGGTGTAAGTCTTGAAAGGACCGGGCTTCTGGAGAGATTTCGGAGTCTTTAACTGTCGATCCAGTGTCTCATATAGGGTAGCTGATGCCGGAGATGGTGCGCAGGTTGGCGCAGCTTCCTCCTCAGAAGGCTTGTTCAGTCCGTAGAGAGATGCCGCTGTAAGTTTTCTCCGTTTCCGGACGGGGTCAGCTGGCTGTTTGTCATCGCCGACCGCCGGTCTGGGCATCTCTGGAACCAGCGTGTGTACCGCCGCTATCCTGGCTTTAAAAGGTAGCCCGTCCTTATTCTTGTCTTCTACCTCCGACTGATGGGAGGGAGGTGACTCTGTATGAGACGAGGATGGCGAGTGAGTGGAACGTCGTGCGTAATCCTCGTAGTCCGAACCTGAGTCTGCGTCGCTAGAAGGATGGGGTCGTGTCATCTCACGGGTCTCCGGTGAAGAGACCTCTACCACGGTAAGGGGCTGTGTAGCCGGGAGATGACTGTGCTTCTTGACCAAGCTAGGTATCCTTGGAGCAGAAGTTTGTTCCTTGGGTGCAGTGGAATGGTGATCCACGGGTTCCTGTTCACCTCTGGACTTTCGTTTATCCCGATGCTCCGGTCTATCCCGGTGCTCCGGGCTACGGTGATGGGGGGTAGACGTCCGCTCCTCGCCATCAGTGCGTGCCTGTTGACGGGAAACCGGTGAACGGCTTCTCCCTCGTCTGGTATAAGGTCGCTCCGGGGTATGGTTCCTATGGTACCGACTCCGGTAGGCTGGACTAGGTGAAGGGGTCCGACGTGTGGCACGGTCCCTCTCCCGATGATGACGTACAGGATAGGAATCTCGGCGTTGTAACGGTGTGCGACTTCGTTTACGAGATCTGCTTGCCGTAGTACCAAGGTGTGGCTCCGTTGTACGGGTCCAAGCTGGAGTAGAGGCCGGCTCACGGCGTTCTGGCTGAGTCCGTTCCTCATAAGTCCGTGACTTCTTGGATGTGGAGTCTCGGTGATCTGTACAAGTCCGTTCTGCTTGAGTCCGTGACTTCTCAGATGCAGACTCTCGGTGTGCTGGATAGGTCCGTGTGGTCTCCCGTTCCGTGGTACGGCTCCTGGCTGTAGTTTCCTCCCGCGGTGCTCCGGTGTCGGAGTCCCGGCGGTCTGGATAGGGCCGTGATTCCTTGGAATCCCGGTGTTCCCTGTAGGCCCTTGGCTTGTCCGACTCCCGGCGTCCCGTATAGAGCCGTGACTTCTCCGTGCCGTGGTCCCGGTGAGCTGTGCTTGAGCCGGGGTCCCGCTGTAGTGGTGGAGTCCGTGATCTTGATTCTCGGACTGCCTTCTTCGCCGTGTCCGTCTGTGTCTCCGGGGTACGGCGGTTCTTTGGGGACTTGGATGAACGGGAGTTGATATCCGAGGACTCGTCTGTGACGGGGCTGTCTAGTGGAGTCCGTGTCAGCACTCTAGCCGGTGCAGTAGAAGTAAACCGTATCGCCGTGGCTTGGGCTTGACTGGTCTGCACCTTGTCTTTTGAAGGTACCGTCGACTGTAAGACTGTGCCACTGGGGTGTATCTCCGGGCTTGTAGTCGTCGCTAAAGTTGAGTCTTCGTTTAGCGATAAGTCGTGGATAAGGGCCTGATTAGCTTCTGCTTTTTCAACAGGTCCTTTCCTCTGGTCACCGGCTGCCTTCAATAGTTGACTACGTCTTGTTGCAGCATAGCTAACCCAGGTAGCGTCGTTCCAGTCTGCACACTCGGCACAGGTACTCTGCCTGTAGCAAATCTGTGCCCTGCATTTGAAACAGAAAGAATGTGAGTCCTTTACGGGCCAAAACTGACGACATGATTCACATCTCTTACTACGGTAATTTCCCTATTAATTCACCTTCCAAATTTAATTCGAAAACGGCCGATTTTTCCGCTGTCGTGATTTTGTCCATCCTAATAAAACGAACACGGGAGCATTTTCAATATCCGTGAAACAATAAATTCGAACACTCCCGTTTTCGCCACGGAGTTCGTGCCGATGAAAGTAAAGTGAATATGTTACTAGAATCTCGTATAGTATATCGGCGTATTCTATTATTTGTCAGCGCAGAGAAACAACAGGGAATGGTACAATATAATCAGACTGAATTACTATTACTTACAGTCTATAAGGAAAAAAATTGATTCAATTAACTCCGCAGTCCTGTAATTTTATCCTAACTTGATCGCGTTTCGCCGCAGTCGGGAAAAATATATACGGTAGTCCCCCGCACGTGGTCGAGTGTCTGCACACGGCCCGCTATTGAATCATTCTTCAGTTTCCAGCGTTCGTATATCAAATATCTTTCTTTAAACCAGCATTCCTTTATTTGAAAAACACACATTATTTTAAGTAACAAATTTGAGAGATCTTCAACGTTAATATATTTGTTCGTCGTATATGCTAAACCCCTCGCTGTCCCCCATTTACCTGCCCGACCTGCCCTGTATTATTCGTATGGGAGGCACTTGGGCCGTGTTCAAAGGAGGCACTGGAAGGGAGCAGAGTTCAAACTTTGTCGGGTGACGTTCCCGCGGAGATATCAAGTTGTAACGTGTGTGCTGGTGAATTGCATCAGATTTCTTCACAGCAACTGAATTCTTCGTTTGGGGAAAGCAAGATGCGATTTAACCTTTCGGTATGCTGTATGCTATTCGTTATATTTTCAGGTGAAGTGGACAATCAAACGACCATTATTTGACGTCAAAAATGAGCCATCACGAAAAGCCTTTTGGAAGGATGTACATTTAACGTTGATTTTATTTTAGTAATTTTGATCAATAAAAATTTCTAAAAATAAAAAATCTGGACTACAATTCTCGAGCATCACTTGTTTGTGCATGACAACATATCGACAAGCCTGGAAGATAACAAACAATGGTGAAAGGGTTTCCTTTTTTCTTTCATAACATCCATTCCCCCCCTCCCTCCCCCTAACAGTCCATACGTCCGTGTTTTTATCCACACGACAAGGTGAGGTATTTACGCAGACCCCATGTGGTAAGTATATTTGACCGTAAACAAACCTACAGAATTACGGTGATCCATCTGACTCGTCCTGCATTCTTCATCAGGTTCTCTGATTTTTCTCCCTTCTAATAATACTCAACATACAATACAATATCTAATAGCATGTTCGTGAAAGAGGCCGTATTTTTATTATTATCATTATTACAGTTCACTGTATAGGAAACAAACTTGAAACGATGTGTTCACATCGCACGACATAATAGTATACCCCCTCAGTGCCCCTCAATTTCCTATTGAAACACCAAGCCTCCACACGAATGGCATTTGCTGCAGGTCTCCTTTGATATTTAAATTGTCAATGGCTACATTGTTTTGAGTACCGGGATAGCTTGCTAATGAAGTGTTTAGTTTATTTTTAGCCTGTCCAGCTATTTCCCATTCAGCACAGCTTGTCCTCCAGAGAAAACCACATAAAATGGAAGAATCCAAAGTCAGGATAGGGGTGACAAGATGTTTCAGTTTCCAGTAGAGAGAACAGCATGTGAAATAGAGTCCACGTGCAGCATGCAAGTTTCACCCAGACTGGAAATGACACTTATTCATATGCAAATGAGATCGTGTGTAATAACATTGAATTGACTGCCTGGGGAATACCTTGTCCCTTCGGAAGCCCAAATTCAGCTCTGGGTGAGGATGCGCGATTCACCAGCAAGAGGCAATTGAAAGGGGCTGCAGTATTATGGGTTTGTGTATTAATGTGTGGCCCTTGTTCGTCCTGTAAATTTCACAATACGTCGTTCAAACTTGTTATATCTTGGTTTTGATTGCATCTATCGTTTAATGAAACATAGACAGGAAATCACACAGTTGACAAACGTCAGTTTTCCCACCAGGGGACACAAACAAATTTTGCGATGTGAAGCGCCGACAACAATCATCTCTGCATGTGCTCTGTTTTGTTCAAATATAGTTATCATAAAGACTTACTCTTTCCGGTTTTGATAAATATTTTATTGTGAATGAAAATATTTCTTACGAATACCCACGAACTTACCAAAATTCCAGCAATCAAAAATTCTTTGGAATTACACCGCGCATTTTTACACTAAGAATCAAAACATCGCTATCGCCATTCCATTACTCTATATGCTAAACAAATTTGAGAAACATTTAAATGGCAATAGGTAAAGTTTCGGAGATGAGAACATACCAGTATTTAATTAATATTCAGAACGATATCATACTTCGACTTTTACTTTTAGTAAACTGTTACAGTACCGGTACCGTAATAGATATTCTCATACTTGAAACAAACCAATTGAAACGTGTATTGCCGACTGACACTCGGTTCTCTTGTACAATCCGCCGTTAATTCAACATTAATTTCGTGTCATAGGTCCGGGATATTTATTCAAGTCCTGGATGGTGTGTGTAAAATCATGCACAGTGAAGACCAAAAAGTCTACGACAGTCCGCTAATCTGTCTAGAACTTCGTGATACAATCCTACACATATTTGCCGTTGGTTCATTTTCAGGGTTCACAACAACAACGTCGACATACCGAACGACTCGAACATGGAATACTCTAATATGTGTATAGTTTTATATTTCCAGAGTATTCATTCAATTCCATGTCAGTTAGGTTTCATAATATAGATCATAGCTAATACTGAACAAAAAGGATGGAATATGTTCAATGTTTTGGCCTACTTTTACGATGTTATTATGGACGCGAATTTACGGACGTCGGCTCAAAAATCTGCACGATCGTGCTGAACTTGTCACTCGATAAATATGCTCGACTTCCTCGAATAAAATTAGACGCTTTTATCAGGGTAGAGGAGATTTTCTGACATCATACACTGCATTTTATGGAAACTGATGAGATATCAAAGTTAATACACGGTAATAAATACGATCACTACGACCACGACGAAGCGGTCCGCCATTTTGGATTCTCCGTGAAAGTCGGCGCGACATTTAATTCGAACACTCGCGTTTTTCTAGAATTCGCTCAACAAATAATTCGAAAGCAGCCAATTTTTGGAGTGCTGAGTTTCATCACTACATCGTGAATTAATAGGGAAATTACCGTAACACTATGTTTTCATACCATCCAAGTGATCTAGTGTGATGAAATATAATGTCCTGAAATTATAGGTCTGATTTCTGTAGATTTCTTTTAATGAAATCATGTCATTAAACATTATGAGGGATAGGGAAAATAATTACTTCCTTCTGACCTTGAACGAAACAGTCAAGTATGTGAGATCTGTGAAATAATGGAACATTATACAAAATGAAATTTAATCAATTAACCCTTTCATCGATCATTCCCTGTTGAAAAATGTCAAAACAAAGCCAAACCCAAGGGTGAATCGGTGAAAGGGTTAGGGGTACAAATCCCTCCTGCACACACTTTTACACACCCTCTAGAACTTGTCTTTATACAGCTGAAAGTATGCTACACAGCTATGGAAATGTACATATTTCTTGAAAGCACATTCCTTGAGGATTCCAAATATATAAGTTTGTTCACTGTATACATGTATGTTCTGAAAATATTTGAATTTTAAATAAATTCAATTTAAAATTTATTTTAAATTTTTAAACGCTGGTTTCAAAAAAGTATTCAACTTATCGTAACTCACTTCATCATTTCCTGTAGAAAATGACTCCAACACGAAATCTGTGTCTCAGTTTTATCAATTTTGGTCTAGTTCTCATTCTATTGACATTAACGGAATATTTCTACACAGAATCCAGCAACTCACAGTTTTGAACTTTTAAATTGAATTAAATGTCAATAGAAAAAGAACTACACTACATGGATTTCCTGTTGGAGTCTTCTACAGGAAATGATGATGTAAGTTACATAAAGTTGAATACTTCCTTTAAAATAGCCATTTAAAAAAGAAGGCTTATTTATTATTTACATCCCATGTACCTCTTTTGGAATAGCCCTAAGAAGTGATTGGCGGGAAGTAACACACATTGGGTTTCTTCCAGAATGAAGGACTATAGTATACCTTATGTCATCATGTATGCGCATCTTGATAGAGATGGTGAAGTCATCAGTTACCCTGTTCCGTGCTTGACGGATCATATCTCGGATCAACTCTGGCTTGGACATTAGACAGGCTCCATATCCCTCTGCCATTGCCCATCTGCAAAAAGGAGGGTCAAATTAGTCGGAAAAGTATTGCAACCATCACTTTTCTATGTGATGACCTCGAGAGTGTCATGATGCCAGCGACGTAATCATAGAATTCCACACAGCTTTCAAAACAACACCTGATGTCAAAAGCTACTACATTTGGAATGGCATTACATAATATTACAACGTATCACCAGGCAATGTCATCAGTTGCCTTTTCTGTTATGTTTTTCAGTAGCTGACAAAAATTTGACTTCCAAGGCAGTCACATGGAAAAGTATTTATTCATTTTTCCACCAGTTGGACAGCTTGGCTGTCAAGTGTTATTGCGTGCATATTGAGTAGGTCAGGAAAATGAAGGTTCTTCAGTTTGGGAGGCAAAAATAAAGTTGTTTTTTCTTGAATCAGTTTTAAAATACAAATCTGCAGCATTACTCCAAAAGTGGAGAACCCTCATTTCCCTGACCTGATGAGTGCATCTTTAAAGTGTAACTGTGGTACTTGTGTAAGTGTACGTCATATTCAAGATAACGATGTGAACAATAAAACGTAATAAAGTTTTTCCCCAACGATTCACTC